>JAOTOM010001867.1:27500-82591 GCA_034440615.1 Ashinkailepas kermadecensis | reverse complement strand
GGGAGAGCGAGAGAACAGCAGCCAAAGTGTGATACGATGTATGGGATATACCATACTGACGAGCCTCATCAGCGATGGGGTCTGGAACACCGCCGCAGGTAGCAGCCAGCGGTGCGGAAGCCTGCTGCCCTGGCTCACACAGACCCGCATCGGCGGCAGCTTTCCACCGGCATGATGGGCGCACATACGGGCTCTGCATTGGGTGGAGCGAGCGGTGTCAGTTATGTGCTTAGTAAAGGCACCGGCCCCAGGTTCGCCACAGCACACTTGACAAAAAAGCCAGACGCGACTGACAAAACCGACTTGCTGAATCTTCTGATAGCATTCGATTACATTGACCACACGTACTTGATGTAGAAATTAATTTGGGACACGTGTTTCAGGGTTCATTATTTCCTGGTTATCTTTTGTGTTGTTGTTGTTGCTAAAACAACGCCGCCAATGCACTAAGGTGAGCACGCTTCTTAGACCTACACATGGAACGAACAATATATCTCCAGAGATTGTCACACCAGAATGTAGAACAAATCCAAGCGGTCTCTTTCAAGGCCTCGATGTGGTTCGCGGCTATGATTAATAACTGCTTGCATGGAACGAAACAAATGGTTGCAAACTCATTCACGATCTCAGCATTGGCATGTCTGGGTCAGCTTCTAACCGACAGCTTCTGTCAGTTCTAGATCACATGGTAACCTGGACTGAAGCGAACAAAATTAAATTAATGCGATAAAACTACGTAAACTACGTCAGCTTCAGTCGAATTGCTTCTACCGTGCCCTCAGTATCGTTCAACGGCGTACCGTTAGCGTAGAAAACCCGGTGCAACCTTCTTAGTGTGCTGCTAACCTCAGACCTCAAGTGGAATATCCATATCAACGACACAATCCAATGAGCATCGTTAGTTTGCCCTCAGGCAACCCAAGCGCTCCAGTGTTGTGCTCCCAGAACAGACTTGCTGCGAGTGTATTCATCGTTTATGAGGCCAGCTTTTGAGCATGCAATATCCGTATTCATTTGGATCCTCCTTTGATATATATCCGACGACATTGGGCACGTGCTGAAACGAGCCTGCCACATTTTTTTTCAGTAGCGCCTACGGTGACCATCATCAGGCGTTGAGCCTGCCACATTATCCTAGGCCGGGCCAACAGTGAAGATCACCAGGCGTTGAACCTGCCGTATTATCCAGGGACGGGCCTACGGTGATCATCAGGCGTTCAGTACGCTAAGCTTGAAATCATTGCATGTTGTCGATGCTGCGTTTTTGAACGCTTCGCCGTCTCCCTCGAATGCAATGACGGGAGTGTTGTTTCGCCGCCCCTGGCCGTGCTGTGACGGGATGGTGTTTTACCACCTCTCGCCGCCCCTGACCGTGCTGTGACGGGATGGTGTTTTACCACCTCTCGCCGCCCCTGGCCGTGCTGTGACGGGATGGTGTGTCACCACCTCTCACCGCCCCTGGCCGTGCTGTGACGGGATGGTGTTTTACCACCTCTCGCCGCCCCTGACCCTGCTGTGACGGGATGGTGTGCCACCACCTCTCACCGCCCCTGGCCGTGCTGTGACGGGATGGTGTTGTACCACCTCTCGCCGCCCCTGACCGTGCTGTTACGGGATGGTGTGTCACCACCTCTCGCCGCCCCTGGCCGTGCTGTGACGGGATGGTGTGTCACCACCTCTCACCGCCCCTGACCGTGCTGTGACGGGATGGTGTTGTACCACCTCTCACCGCCCCTGGCCGTGCTGTGACGGGATGGTGTGTCACCACCTCTCGCCGCCCCTGACCCTGCTGTGACGGGATGGTGTGTCACCACCTCTCACCGCCCCTGACCGTGCTGTGATGGGATGGTGTTGTACCACCTCTCGCCGCCCCTGACCCTGCTGTGACGGGATGGTGTTGTACCACCTCTCGCCGCCCCTGACCCTGCTGTGACGGGATGGTGTTGTACCACCTCTCGCCGCCCCTGACCCTGCTGTGACGGGATGGTGTTGTACCACCTCTCGCCGCCCCTGACCCTGCTGTGACGGGATGGTGTTGTACCACCTCTCGCCGCCCCTGGCCGTGCTGTGACGGGATGGTGTGTCACCACCTCTCGCCGCCCCTGACCGTGCTGTGACGGGATGGTGTGCCACCACCTCTCGCCGCCCCTGGCCGTGCTGTGACGGGATGGTGTGTCACCACCTCTCGCCGCCCCTGACCCTGCTGTGACGGGATGGTGTGTCACCACCTCTCGCCGCCCCTGGCCGTGCTGTGACGGGATGGTGTGTCACCACCTCTCGCCGCCCCTGACCCTGCTGTGACGGGATGGTGTTGTACCACCTCTCGCCGCCCCTGGCCCTGCTGTGACGGGATGGTGTGTCACCACCTCTCGCCGCCCCTGGCCCTGCTGTGACGGGATGGTGTGTCACCACCTCTCGCCGCCCCTGGCCGTGCTGTGACGGGAT
This sequence comes from Ashinkailepas kermadecensis, assembly GCA_034440615.1. NCBI lineage: Eukaryota > Metazoa > Arthropoda > Thecostraca > Neolepadidae > Ashinkailepas > Ashinkailepas kermadecensis. Next base: position 80,146 of record JAOTOM010001867.1, on the reverse strand, counting down.
GGTGTTTTACCACCTCTCGCCGCCCCTGACCGTGCTGTGACGGGATGGTGTTGTACCACCTCTCGCCGCCCCTGGCCGTGCTGTGACGGGATGGTGTTGTACCACCTCTCGCCGCCCCTGGCCGTGCTGTGACGGGATGGTGTGTCACCACCTCTCGCCGCCCCTGGCCCTGCTGTGACGGGATGGTGTGTCACCACCTCTCGCCGCCCCTGACCGTGCTGTGACGGGATGGTGTTGTACCACCTCTCGCCGCCCCTGGCCCTGCTGTGACGGGATGGTGTGTCACCACCTCTCGCCGCCCCTGGCCCTGCTGTGACGGGATGGTGTGTCACCACCTCTCGCCGCCCCTGACCCTGCTGTGACGGGATGGTGTGTCACCACCTCTCGCCGCCCCTGACCCTGCTGTGACGGGATGGTGTTGTACCACCTCTCGCCGCCCCTGGCCGTGCTGTGACGGGATGGTGTGTCACCACCTCTCGCCGCCCCCTGACCCTGCTGTGACGGATGGTGTGTCACCACCTCTCGCCGCCCGGCCTCTACGGGATGGTGTGTCACCACCTCTCGCCGCCCCTGACCGTGCTGTGACGGGATGGTGTTGTACCACCTCTCGCCGCCCCTGACCGTGCTTGACGGGATGGTGTGCACCACCTCTCGCCGCCCCTGGCCCTGCTGTGACAGGATGGTGTGTCACCACCTCTCGCCGCCCTGACCGTGCCGGACGGGATGGTGTTGTACCACCTCTCGCCGCCCCTGGCCCTGCTGTGACGGGATGGTGTGTCACCACCTCTCGCCGCCCCTGGCCCTGCTACGGGATGGTGTGTCACCACCTCTCGCCGCCCCTGACCGTGCTGTGACGGGATGGTGTTGTACCACCTCTCGCCGCCCCTGACCCTGCTGTGACGGGATGGTGTGTCACCACCTCTCGCCGCCCCTGACCCTGCTGTGACGGGATGGTGTGTCACCACCTCTCGCCGCCCCTGGCCGTGCTGTGACGGGATGGTGTGTCACCACCTCTCGCCGCCCCTGACCCTGCTGTGTGCCCCACCTCTCGCCGCCCCTGACCCTGCTGTGTGCCCCACCTCTCGCCGCCCCTGACCCTGCTGTGTGCCCCACCTCTCGCCGCCCCTGACCCTGCTGTGTGCCCCACCTCTCGCCGCCCCTGACCCTGCTGTGTGCCCCACCTCTCGCCGCCCCTGACCCTGCTGTGTGCCCCACCTCTCGCCGCCCCTGACCCTGCTGTGACGGGATGGTGTGTCACCACCTCTCGCCGCCCCTGACCCTGCTGTGTGCCCCACCTCTCGCCGCCCCTGACCCTGCTGTGACGGGATGGTGTGTCACCACCTCTCGCCGCCCCTGACCCTGCTGTGTGCCCCACCTCTCGCCGCCCCTGACCCTGCTGTGTGCCCCACCTCTCGCCGCCCCTGACCCTGCTGTGACGGGATGGTGTGTCACCACCTCTCGCCGCCCCTGACCCTGCTGTGTGCCCCACCTCTCGCCGCCCCTGACCCTGCTGTGTGCCCCACCTCTCGCCGCCCCTGACCCTGCTGTGTGCCCCACCTCTCGCCGCCCCCTGACCCTGCTGTGTGCCCCACCTCTCGCCGCCCCTGACCCTGCTGTGTGCCCCACCTCTCGCCGCCCCTGACCCTGCTGTGTGCCCCACCTCTCGCCGCCCCTGACCCTGCTGTGTGCCCCACCTCTCGCCGCCCCTGACCCTGCTGTGTGCCCCACCTCTCGCCGCCCCTGACCCTGCTGTGTGCCCCACCTCTCGCCGCCCCTGACCCTGCTGTGTGCCCCACCTCTCGCCGCCCCTGACCCTGCTGTGTGCCCCACCTCTCGCCGCCCCTGACCCTGCTGTGTGCCCCACCTCTCGCCGCCCCTGACCCTGCTGTGTGCCCCACCTCTCGCCGCCCCTGACCCTGCTGTGTGCCCCACCTCTCGCCGCCCCTGACCCTGCTGTGTGCCCCACCTCTCGCCGCCCCTGACCCTGCTGTGTGCCCCACCTCTCGCCGCCCCTGACCCTGCTGTGTGCCCCACCTCTCGCCGCCCCTGACCCTGCTGTGTGCCCCACCTCTCGCCGCCCCTGACCCTGCTGTGTGCCCCACCTCTCGCCGCCCCTGACCCTGCTGTGTGCCCCACCTCTCGCCGCCCCTGACCCTGCTGTGTGCCCCACCTCTCGCCGCCCCTGACCCTGCTGTGTGCCCCACCTCTCGCCGCCCCTGACCCTGCTGTGTGCCCCACCTCTCGCCGCCCCTGACCCTGCTGTGTGCCCCACCTCTCGCCGCCCCTGACCCTGCTGTGTGCCACCACCTCTCGCCGCCCCTGACCCTGCTGTGTGTCACCACCTCTCGCCGCCCCTGACCCTGCTGTGTGCCCCACCTCTCGCCGCCCCTGACCCTGCTGTGTGCCCCACCTGACCCTGCTGTGTGCCCCACCTGACCCTGCTGTGTGCCCCACCTGACCCTGCTGTGTGCCCCACTGGAGCCGTCAGACCCGTGTCGTTCGGCCGCACTAAAAGATATCGTATGTCCGTAGTATCGTATCGTCAGATATCGTATGTCCGTAGTATCGTATCGTCAGATATCGTATGTCCGTAGTATCGTATCGTCAGATATCGTATGTCCGTAGTATCGTATCGTCAGATATCGTATGTCCGTAGTATCGTATCGTCAGATATCGTATGTCCGTAGTATCGTATCGTCAGATATCGTATGTCCGTAGTATCGTATCGTCAGATATCGTATGTCCGTAGTATCGTATCGTCAGATATCGTATGTCCGTAGTATCGTATCGTCAGATATCGTATGTCCGTAGTACTCGAGCTTGCTCAGTCTTTTTAACGCTTCAGCAGGTGATTTGCGATGTTTTAATGCTGTAAAGCATAACCGAATCTCAGTGCATCACTTTCAGTGCTGTGACTGCCGTTGTTGTACTTTTGCACCTAACCACCTGACTGGCCGGAAACCAGACACCCTGGGGAGCGGCCTCGCACCACCTGGTGGTTTTAGTAGGATATGTATGTGAGTATGGAGAATGGAATATGGTTTCAGTATGGAGGATGTATGTGATCTCAGTTAGTTTGTATGTGCGGATGTCGACGTGAGTATGTGTGTACGCATGTGTGTGCATATATATATATATATATATATATATATATATATATATATATATATATATATATATGTATATATAAAGGTATACATGTACGTGTGCATGCATTATATATACGTGTGAGTGGAAGTTTTCATGTTGGTACGTATGAATGTGTGTAAGTACGTGTGCGTACGTACGCATATGTGTATGTGTGTCTGCATGCATGATGCAATGTATGCATGTGTATGTGAGTAGGCATGTCTACGCATGTACGTAGTGTATGTTTGTGTATGTGGGTAGGCATGTGCGCTAGGGTGTTGCGCTGGAGGACTTTTCCTCTCGGAGACAAAATGCCATAGTATATTTTTATGTGGGTGGTCATGAAAACATTCATGGTAGCAAAAACCCGGGTTTGATGCGACCCCCATCCAGCCGGCTCGACCTAAAGTTTCCCCATTCACTTACTATGGTGATGACGTCATAATGTATGCCCATATTTTCCAAACTCAACTCGTAGACGTCGTACGGCTACGAATCAGAGACCAGTGGATTGCTCGCAATGAGACCTTTCAGATGATGCCCATTTTGATGACCTCAGGTTAATTAAGTCACCTTCCAGGTCAGGTCAAGTTCCTTATTTTACCCAATAAACGTAATGGATATAAACCGTGGGTCAACCGTCAAAACCTTCTAATGAACATGGTTATGTGCCTTTTCAATGGTACTGAAGGTCATAATCCATCGTGTCATATAATTTGAATGTCTCACAGGTCAAGGGTCAAAGCAGAGTCGGATCTAGACCAGCTGTTTGGGGCACCCGTTGGATGTGGAACGGGTTTCTGTGATCCCGTGAGCGGGTTTAGTTCACTGTTTGCCTAAATTTGAAGAAAACAACCATTTTTGTGCCCGCTTTCGAAGCTCATCAGGAGGGTAAAGCCCCATTTACCCCCCCCCACACTGTATCCGCCAGTTTCTTGGGGGATGAAGGAACATTTTGGTCGGAAGACGGACTGTCAAAGGCACAGCCTGTTGACGCAGTACCGACGCCGAAAGGTGGGGGTGTGAAGCGATGTCTGGCGAGGGCGCCGGGCGGATCCGAGAGGGCGCCGTTCCGATCCTGGTGGGGGGGGGTGGAAAGCAATGTCTCAACTCAACTTACAAAACTGCCACTAGGATCGCTAGTGCTGCCTCCACTGAAACTTTGGAAGCCGCCGGCTGGATGGAGGTTGCATAACGTGGGATAAAAATTTGATTTAATTTGTTCCTAGGGCCCCACCCATAAATCTCGGTATGGCATTTTGGATCTGCAACTAGCGCAACACCCTAATGTGCACGCATGTATGGGTGTGAGAAGGCTTACATTTTTTTCGGCATGCAATTTTCCATATTTTCATACCCGACCAGGCCGCAAGACGCCCGGTCAGATCCCAGCCACCAGCTGTCCCGTCCTCACTGCGTGTTTTGTTTTATCCGCCCGAATGGATCCGACCAGCGCGCACCTGTGCGGATTGATGGCGGGAGCGAAAACTCTGGAGCAATTAAGCGCCGAACCCGGGTTAATCACCTCGTTCTCGCCCGCTACCCCGTCCCAACCAGTCAACAACAAGAATGTTTTGATGGCAAGCTGGTCCCTAGCAACATAAGGAGAAAGGCCGGCCAGCCGTGAGATCGGTGGCCCGGGAAATTTCCAGACATTTAGACCGTCCTGACGGCCCCAGGCGATTTCACAACCTACACGGCCTAAAGGGAAGAAAAAAATGCACTCCACCAATCAAGAGAAAGAATACAATCCGGAGCCCTGGGAGTGACCAAAAGAGTGGAGGAGGCGGGGCTACAACCCATCGAAGAAAAACTGGAAGGCAGAGAGAAAACGCTCACACCCTCTCTGGGACCGGGGCTCGATCTCGCTCTCACTCTCACTCGGGCAGTCTCTCACTCACGGACGGAGCAATCTCAGGCAGAGTCGAGACGACCGCAGAGGCCAGCCGACCAGCAAGAATGTGAGTGCCATTGGTCTGCCATGCCTTCTTCCGTCTTCCAAACCGGCCTATTTTCTATCACAGCTATTTCCCCCTCAACCTAATTCATTGTTGGAAGGAGCGACCCATCTTAGGAGGGGGGGAGGAAAAATTAGACTATGTGATGTGTGCGGTATGTGTGACACGGCCGGTGGCGCCGACATCGCACGCCTAGTATAGAAGGGCAGGGGATGTAGGTATGTATGGGGAGGAGTATGTCGCGTGCAAGAATGGAGAGGTGGGAGATTGTGAGTAGTGTGTATGTAAGCAGTGCGCGGGCGTAATGCGATGCGGTGTATACAAATGCAAATATATTACATTATGCATATAAATTATGTGGTGGCCTTAGCAGAGACACGGAGCAGTTACCCAGCCATTGACGGGCAGGATTAGCGGTGAAAGGGAATACTTGGGATAAAGAAAGGGGGGCATAGCTTGAAACAACGATCAGGGGCACTGTGCACACATCGGATCCTCACATCCTCTTGTGACCCTGGGCTGCGTGCGTCGTGAAAATGACCATCGCTCAGCCTGAATTGCCGTACGTTGAAAACTGTACGTGCAAAATCCACCTTGAAAGACCACCGGGCCAGAATGGATCGTGAAAATGATTATCGTTCGGTCTGACAGTAAGCAGGTTGAAAACTGTGCTTGCAATATCCATGTTTTTCCCTCCTCGTCCAAAGCGCTGGACCTTCACATTAACCGGAGATAAAGAAGTGATATTTTCGCCTATCTACCCGCCGTGGTGCAAGCTAATTCAAAAATCCAAAACTCTAGGGGCGCCATCCAGCCGTATGTTCAGTGGCGTAACTTTCGTGATAACCTAGATAGTATTGAGGTCGGATGCCGATGGCCGAGTCAGTGACCCTTCGTGGAAAATAGCGCAACTCGATGACGACAGGATACGACCCTCCCCGAACGGTAGCATAGTAAATACCTCGGCGATCAGGTTGACGGAGGGGAGGGTATTTACATCCAGAACAGAAATAGCGTCCGTGCCTCGGGCGCTGAAGGGTGCGCGTCGCGCTTTTCGCTTTGACCGGGTGACCAACAGCCGACAAGTAGGTGTAGATAGTACCGTGTGTACTTTCCGACACAAGGGATTCGCACATGATGTTTGGATATGTGCCTGATATTAATTTGCCATATGAAGTAAATCTACATATAAGCGAGGCAGTCGCCTGCGAGCCGTCCTCCTTTGGACTGAACGTTCTCGGGCAATGGTAATGAGTGTCAAAGCCAGTTTTTAACTTGTCTAGAATATTAATGTTGTTTATATATACATATGATCTGCGTTTGGATGATGTCGAATTGCGAGAGGGTGCGATGAACGGACACTTCGGGGGCATTAGCACATGCTCTGATTCTTTCACTGCGAAATCCCGCTGGCCTCTGTGACCCAGGGGCGCAGATGGGGACGGGCATGGCATGCAGGTGGGATGGGCTGTCAAGGGAAGCCCCACCTTGCGTCCGTCGAGTTTGGCGCCGAATGCAAAACATTGCACGGTCGTGAGTCCGCCCCCGTTCGCTATACGTTTGGACACGGAGCTGTATAGCGTTTCGGGGGAACGTACGGACAAGCTTGGCGTACCGTAAGCCCCGAGGCTGAAAGGGTAGGGCAGGCTAGGTTGTATAGACGGCCAGGGCACGTGCCCAACGTGGTAGGGATCCGTGCCCGCCCGTGAGCACCTTCATCTGGTCGCACAGCATACGGCGAATAAGGCCCGGTGCGGCATCGACCGTTTTTTTTTAAGGTTATGTATGTCAGTCAAAGACACCAGAGCACTTGTATAAGCCCTCGGAGCCAGTGCGATGAGCCCCTCGTAGCATTAAGACTTCATCCAGGCGAGGAACGCTGCCGATAATGGCGAGGCCAGCTATGATGGCAGTGGAAGGTTTACATATTCCGCCAACCTACCATAAAAAATATAGCAATGGTCCGTCGATATATGTGTTTGTGTACCGCTGAGGGGGTGGGGGGGGAGGGGGACGGGAGCAAAATTTGGAGATCAAGCATTTCATTAATTAATAAGGAGAGAATGAATGGGACGAGCAAATGTGAAGTGAATGAGGAGAATGAATGTGCTTTAGGTAGCTTTAAGGACCAGCGGAAGCCGCTTTGGGCTTATCACAGGCACCTATTTCGTGCGGTACATTGTACAAAATTATATTACTATTAGCATCCAAAAGTCCCAACTTGGGACAGGTCATTGGAACCAAGGACAAATTTCATACTCATTAATTTTCCAAATACAACGTGTTCTTTCTAATTTGGCTAGAAGCACTCATTTACCTATATGGTGTTCCCAAAACTTTGACCTCGCACACATATAAATTCGTGTTAGGGACGGTAGCTCAAACGACATCAAGCCGGCTGGGGTTTGGGGAATGTGTGGTAGACGTGGCGAGGAAACACAGCACAACACACCCCCGACAGAGGCACAATCAGCAAAGGAGATAATTAGCCCAGTCTAAATCTAGAGTCAGCCCATGTTCAGCCTTGTTAAAGTGCAGTCCTAGTTAAAATAAAACCGCAATAGTTCAATCAGAACAGTTTCAGTTTAGGCTAGGTTAGCATTACTTTCAAATACAAATGACCTTTACTAAGCCCGGTTCACACAGGCACGGGACCGGCAAAAGGCCAGCGGCCGGGGGACCACTTTTGCCCTTGTTTCGTAGCGATTCCAGGCCGACCGTCCGACAAATGTTTCCAGCCACAGTGTGAATGGAGTACCGGGTCTGACAAATGTCCTCCGGCCAAACTGTGAATAGAGTTCCGCGCCGACTGTCCGGCCACCGCCGGAGTACCGGGTCTGACAAATGTCCGGCCACACTGTGAGTAGTGTACCGCGCGCCGACTGTCCGGCCACCGGACCACCGCCGGAGTATTCGAGTCCGTTCAGGTCCCCGGGCCGGCTGTAACGATGTTAAAATTAATATGACTGTTCAAAGCCTTCGGAATGTCCTGTATGTGTCACCTGTGATAAGGCCGCGTGAGGTACATAACTCGGCTGCAACCTGAGCTTGCAGCCGGACGGCCCTGGGTGTGCTCGAGCGGTGACCTCGATACCGTGTAGGCGATACCAAACCCCTCCCCTATCCGACCGGCGCCCCGTCGCCGCTGCAACCTCGGTACCCCGGTGCCAGACCTCGCCAGGGCAGTGGCCGTCTGTGCGGTCAGCCAATCACGGCACGTTGTACACTTGGATGGCGCGATACATCGAACCGGCCAATGAGAGTGCCGCCTGCACTCCAATATCTGCGTGGGTAGACTCGTGTTTATATATGTGTGTGCTTATGGAAATAAAGGAGAGGAGCCCCAAGAGACCGAGGGAGAGAGCCAGCACGTCTTTGCGGTTTTCGAGGCGGACTGGCGTTTGCCTGTCGCGACCCAAGGTGTTGGTAACGGAGATCTAAAATTAGTTCCCAGCACTCTTAAGCTTTCGGCCCCGGAGCTTATTCGTCGTTGGGAGTTTAAAAAGCGAGCTGTCCGCTTGTTACTCCGGGGTAGAGCGTTCGCGTTGGTCCATCCCTAGACTTCCCACGGCCAGGGAAAAGACTACCCTACACGGCCGGCCCGAGGACTATACTCAACTTCTTCACCTTCCCCGTCGTTCGGCCGGTGGTCGGAGGATCGGAGAGGTTCTGCGCGTGCTGCCATGGCTAGGACAGTGCTGTGGGTAACGTGCTGCCATAGCTAGGACAGTGCTGTGGGTAACGTGCTGCCATGGCCAGGACAGTGCTGTGGGTAACGCGCTGCCATGGCTAGGACAGTGCTGTGGGTAACGTGCTGCCATGGCTAGGACAGTGCTGTGGGTAACGTGCTGCCATGGCTAGGACAGTGCTGTGGGTAACGTGCTGCCATGGCTAGGACAGTGCTGTGGATAACGTGCTGCCATGGCTAGGACAGTGCTGTGGGTAACGTGCTGCCATGGCTAGGACAGTGCTGTGGGTAACGTGCTGCCATGGCCAGGACAGTGTTGTGGGTAACGTGCTGCCATGGCTAGGACAGTGCTGTGGGTAACGTGCTGCCATGGCCAGGACAGTGCTGTGGGTAACGTGCTGCCATGGCTAGGACAGTGCTGTGGATAACGTGCTGCCATGGCTAGGACAGTGCTGTGGGTAACGTGCTGTCATGGCTAGAACAGTGCTGTGGATAACGTGCCGCCATGGCTAGGACAGTGCTGTGGGTAACGGGCTGCCATGGCTAGGACAGTGCTGTGGGTAACGTGCTGCCATGGCCAGGACAGTGCTGTGGGTAACGGCACGTTATGACGGCTGCTTTTCCAACCCTGGCTGGGAAGCGTACACTTTGAAGTGGCCCTCATTGGATGGGTGACGGCTCTGTCTGGGTGACGAGCTGTAGTCTCATTAGGCCCAATGGGCGAGGGCTCTGTCTGGGTGAGGGCTCTGTCTGTGAGGGCTCTGATGGGTGACGGCTCTGTCTGGGTGAAGAGCTGTAGTCTCATTAGGCCCAATGGGTGAGGGCTCTGTCTGGGTGAAGAGTTGTAGTCTCATTAGGCCCAATGGGTGAGGGCTCTGTCTGGGTGAAGAGTTGTAGTCTCATTAGGCCCAATGGGTGAGGGCTCTGTCTGGGTGAAGAGTTGTAGTCTCATTAGGCCCAATGGGTGAGGGCTCCGTCTGGGTGAGGGCTCTGTCTGTGAGGGCTCTGATGGGTGACGGCTCTGTCTGGGTGAAGAGTTGTAGTCTCATTAGGCCCAATGGGTGAGGGCTCTGTCTGGGTGAAGAGTTGTAGTCTCATTAGGCCCAATGGGTGAGGGCTCTGTCTGGGTGAAGAGTTGTAGTCTCATTAGGCCCAATGGGTGAGGGCTCTGTCTGGGTGAAGAGTTGTAGTCTCATTAGGCCCAATGGGCGAGGGCTCTGTCTGGGTGAGGGCTCTGTCTGTGAGGGCTCTGATGGGTGACGGCTCTGTCTGGGTGAAGAGTTGTAGTCTCATTAGGCCCAATGGGTGAGGGCTCTGTCTGGGTGAAGAGTTGTAGTCTCATTAGGCCCAATGGGTGAGGGCTCTGTCTGGGTGAAGAGTTGTAGTCTCATTAGGCCCAATGGGTGAGGGCTCTGTCTGGGTGAAGAGTTGTAGTCTCATTAGGCCCAATGGGTGAGGGCTCTGTCTGGGTGAAGAGTTGTAGTCTCATTAGGCCCAATGGGTGAGGGCTCCGTCTGGGTGAGGGCTCTGTCTGTGAGGGCTCTGATGGGTGACGGCTCTGTCTGGGTGAAGAGTTGTAGTCTCATTAGGCCCAATGGGTGAGGGCTCTGTCTGGGTGAAGAGTTGTAGTCTCATTAGGCCCAATGGGTGAGGGCTCTGTCTGGGTGAAGAGTTGTAGTCTCATTAGGCCCAATGGGTGAGGGCTCTGTCTGGGTGAAGAGTTGTAGTCTCATTAGGCCCAATGGGTGAGGGCTCTGTCTGGGTGAAGAGTTGTAGTCTCATTAGGCCCAATGGGTGAGGGCTCTGTCTGGGTGAAGAGTTGTAGTCTCATTAGGCCCAATGGGTGAGGGCTCTGTCTGGGTGAAGAGTTGTAGTCTCATTAGGCCCAATGGGTGAGGGCTCCGTCTGGGTGAGGGCTCTGTCTGTGAGGGCTCTGATGGGTGACGGCTCTGTCTGGGTGAAGAGTTGTAGTCTCATTAGGCCCAATGGGTGAGGGCTCTGTCTGGGTGAAGAGTTGTAGTCTCATTAGGCCCAATGGGTGAGGGCTCTGTCTGGGTGAAGAGTTGTAGTCTCATTAGGCCCAATGGGTGAGGGCTCTGTCTGGGTGACGAGCTGTAGTCTCATTAGGCCCAATGGGCGAGGGCTCTGTCTGGGTGAGGGCTCTGTCTGTGAGGGCTCTGATGGGTGACGGCTCTGTCTGGGTGAAGAGCTGTAGTCTCATTAGGCCCAATGGGTGAGGGCTCTGTCTGGGTGAAGAGTTGTAGTCTCATTAGGCCCAATGGGTGAGGGCTCTGTCTGGGTGAAGAGTTGTAGTCTCATTAGGCCCAATGGGTGAGGGCTCTGTCTGGGTGAAGAGTTGTAGTCTCATTAGGCCCAATGGGTGAGGGCTCTGTCTGGGTGAGGGCTCTGTCTGGGTGACGAGTTGTAGTCTCATTAGGCCCAATGCCTCGCACTGCAACACGTGGTCGGCTGGTAGTTAACATTTAGTTAACATTTAGTTAACATTTAGTTAACATTTAGTTGACATTTAGTTAACATTTAGTTAACATTTTGCACCGGAGGGGCATCGCGTCTATTGATGGACATCCTGTCCAAAGAATTAAAATCTGTCCGTCCGAAAACCAACCCGTCGAGTGAGGAACACCTCACCAACGAATTACAACCCGCCTATCAGAAAACCAATCTGGAGAGTAAGGAGCACCTCAACAACAAATAGACACCCTAACACTGAAAGGTGGCCTCGTCCAATAGACAGCACTGCAGGGTGGCCTCGTCCAATAGACAGCACTGAAGGGTGGCCTCGTCCAGTCAGGGGCACGCCATCCAGCGAGGGGCGTACCGCCACTGGCAGGGCATCATTAAGTTAAGGACACACCATCATCTAGTGAGGGACACTCCAACTAATGAGGAGCTCCAAGTTCAGTGGTAGGCACCCTGCTTAATGATGAGTACCAGAGGTGGATGTTTTTCTCTCGAAATGTTTGTGGGTAATGAAATAACTGAGTACAAGGGATATATAGCCAAGTTCCTCAAACTGCCAGCCCATAGGAAAATGAAACTCCTCGAATTTCGGCTGTCATTGTATATCTTCAGAAATAATTATATTTTAAAAACCTCCGGCACCATCAAGGTCATATGATCCCATGTCCATGTAGTATTGAGTAGCGTACTCAGGGCTAGGACTATGGAACGAAAGGAACACATCAGAAATAAATATGCAGACATGGGTGGTGATTTGCATCATGTTACATTCAACCAGGTTCTGCCTTAACCTTATCTTTTCTTGCACATCATCGACATCAACAGCAGCAACGGCTCAGATCTTTCCCAACATTTTTGCTGCCGTGATCTTCAGTCCCTGACGCTCTCGCAAAATGATGACCAGGTCACGTCGTAGGTAAGTCATATCGGGAACCGTTGTCCACTCAGCAACCATGCCCCTTCGCGCTCTGGTAACTTGCAGCACCTCCACCATCTGGTCCAGCAGCCCCTACTGCGCCTGTGTCGGCTTCTCTTGCGATGACGTCAGGGTCGACTTGCTGTCGCTGGCCTCCTGCCGTACAGTGACACGACCCAGCTGGGGATCAGTGTCACTACCCCTGCCGTACAGTGACACGACCCGGTTGGGGATCAGTGTCACTACCCCTGCCGTACAGTGACACGGCCCGGCTAGGGATCAGTGTCACTACCTCTGACGTACAGTGATACGGCCCGGCTGGGGATCAGTGTTAGTACCCATGACGTACAGTGACACTACCCCTGCCGTACAGTGGCACGGCCCGGTTGGGGATCAGTGTCACTACCCCTGCCGTACAGTGACACGACCCAGCTGGGGATCAGTGTCACTACCCCTGACGTACAGTGACACTACCCATGCCGTACAGTGGCACGGCCCGGTTGGGGATCAGTGTCACTACCCCTGCCGTACACTGACACGACCCAGCTGGGGATCAGTGTCACTACCCCTGACGTACAGTGACACTACCCATGCCGTACAGTGGCACGGCCCGGTTGGGGATCAGTGTCACTACCCCTGCCGTACAGTGACACGACCCAGCTGGGGATCAGTGTCACTACCCCTGCCGTACAGTGACACGACCCAGCTGGGGATCAGTGTCACTACCCCTGACGTACAGTGACACTACCCATGCCGTACAGTGGCACGGCCCGGTTGGGGATCAGTGTCACTACCCCCTGACGTACAGTGACACGACCCAGCTGGGGATCAGTGTCACTACCCCTGCCGTACAGTGACACGACCCAGCTGGGGATCAGTGTCACTACCCCTGCCGTACAGTGACACGACCCAGCTGGGGATCAGTGTCACTACCCCTGACGTACAGTGACACTACCCATGCCGTACAGTGGCACGGCCCGGTTGGGGATCAGTGTCACTACCCCTGCCGTACAGTGACACGACCCAGCTGGGGATCAGTGTCACTACCCCTGACGTACAGTGACACTACCCATGCCGTACAGTGGCACGGCCCGGTTGGGGATCAGTGTCACTACCCCTGCCGTACAGTGACACGACCAAGCTGGGGATCAGTGTCACTACCCCTGCCGTACAGTGACACGACCCAGCTGGGGATCAGTGTCACTACCCCTGCCGTACAGTGACACGACCCAGCTGGGGATCAGTGTCACTACCCCTGACGTACAGTGACACTACCCATGCCGTACAGTGACACGTTCCGGTTGGGGATCAGTGTGACTCCGCCCTGTCTCTGTGTCTGCCGTACAGTGACAGGGCCCGGTTGGGGATCAGTGCGGCTCCGCCCTGTCTCTGTGTCTGCCGTACAGTGACAGGGCCCGGCTGGGGATCAGTGCGGCTCCGCCCTGTCTCCGTCTCTGCCGTACACTGACAGGGCCCGGCTGGGGATCAGTGCGGCTCCGCCCTGTCTCCGTGTCTGCCGTACAGTGGCACGGCCCGGTTGGGGATCAGTGTCACTACCCCTGCCGTACACTGACAGGGCCCGGCTGGGGCTCAGTGCGGCTCCGCCCTGTCTCCGTCTCTGCCGTACCGTGACACGGCACGGCTGGGGATCAGTGCGGCTCCGCCCTGTCTCCGTGTCTGCCGTACAGTGACACGGCCCAGTACTATATCCTCAGCTCAGTTGAGACGAATGCTCATGACAATGATCACACGGACACCGACTGCTTCTCACCTCTCTTGAAAGTCAGCGTTCGCAAGTTAACGTTTTCACACTCGATGCCTCAGGTTGGCGTTCTCGACGTTCTCACGTTCTCAACAACCTACTGCTAATATTTACATCTGCGAAGAAACCACACGTCTGCTTGGTCGAACTAAGCCGCTGGTTCAACGTCTCAACACGCACGCCCTTATATACGGTGTACGATGGCTGTGTAATGTGCTCATGAGAAACACGATCCGCTACATCAGATTTGCTTCCCTAATGATGGGTCGGTATAATGTCGTGCAACAGCCAACCGGAAATAGCGTGAGCTGCGCTACGCTGCCCTCCGGCTTCGCCCCATCTCATCGACAATCCAGAGCGTGGCAGGAATGTCTATCAGTCGGTTTACATAACAGTTGGTTGGTTATTTGAGTTTTAGGGCGCATCGATCAGGTTTGGTGGTTTACATAACAGCTCCATTTTCTTATGCATTATTGGATATAGTTGCAATCGACTCATAATGCATAAAATGCATGCTAATGCAACTGCATACGGATTAGAGCAACCCATACGGACGCATTTGATGGCTGTCGGTAAACACAAAAGGTGCCCACTGACCGGACGCCGATGCGACGTCAGCACGCCTTCTGCTGACCATGTCACATTCTTCACTCCAGGCATCGCCCAAGTAACAATGTAATCTTTTCCATCCATTGATGCAGCATGAATGAGATAACAGCTATGGTTACTAGCTCGATGGTAAACTAAGACCTCATGTGATCAGTGAAACAATGACAGGCCGGCAAGCAGTTAGTCCGGCCACGGAGGGGGAGGGGGGCAGGGCCGACATGTGATAAGTGAAACCATGGCCGGCCGGAAGGCAGCTAATGGGGCCACGAGGGGGGGCAGCGCTGATATGTGATCAGTGAAACTATGGCCGGCCGGCAGGCAGCTAATGCGGCCACGAGGGGGGGGCAGCGCTGATATGTGATCAGTGAAACCATGGCCGGCCGGCAGGCAGCTAATGCGGCCACGAGGGGGCGGGGGGGCAGCGCTGATATGTGATCAGTGAAACCATGGCCGGCCGGCAGGCAGCTAATGCGGCCACGAGGGGGGGGGGCAGCGCTGATATGTGATCAGTGAAACCATGGCCGGCCGGCAGGCAGCTAATGGGGCCACGAGGGGGGGGCAGCGCTGATATGTGATCAGTGAAACCATGGCCGGCCGGCAGGCAGCTAATGCGGCCACGAGGGGGGGGCAGCGCTGATATGTGATCAGTGAAACCATGGCCGGCGGCAGGCAGCTAATGCGGCCACGAGGGGGGGCAGCGCTGATATGTGATCAGTGAAACCATGGCCGGCGGCAGGCAGCTAATGCGGCCACGAGGGGGGGCAGCGCTGATATGTGATCAGTGAAACCATGGCCGGCGGCAGGCAGCTAATGCGGCCACGGGGACAGGGCCGACATGGTCTCACGGCTAAATTTAATCATAGAACAGTGGGTGTGGTCCCAATCGATGTGCAATGAATAGATGAATAGCTGTTAGGAACGTGATGATGATACACGAAGTTTTTGTATGCAATGGATAACAAATTTATGGGGTAGGATACGTGGATGTTGTCCCCCCCCCCACTCTGAGCCTGGAGATGTGAAACATTAGCGAAACTTTGCGATGCAACACTGGAATAAATCGCAACGATTCGTGATTTAATATCCTTCTAAGTGATTATGTGAACCGCAATGCCCGGACACAACCGGAAACAAAAGAAGCTGACCAACTCCAAATGTGCGGTCATTTTTAAGGACAAAAATATGGGTGAATCGTTGTTTTCAAGATGCCCTCATACACACGCACACGCAACGCACGCGCACACACACACACACACACTCTCTCTCTCTCTCTCTCTCTCTCTCTCTCTCTCTCTCTCTCTCTCTATCTCTATCTCTATCTCTATCTCTATCTCCATCTCCATCTCCATCTCCATCTCCATCTCCATCTCCATCTCCATCTCCATCTCCATCTCCATCTCCATCTCCATCTCCATCTCCATCTCCATCTCCATCTCCATCTCCATCTCCATCTCCATCTCCATCTCCATCTCCATCTCCATCTCCATCTCCATCTCCATCTCCATCTCCATCTCCATCTCCATCTCTCTCTCTCTCTCTCTCTCTCTCTCTCTGCCTCTCAGCCTCTGTCCATCGCACAAATGGTCGATAATCGCGACCTGGGGTCAAGCAATAACTCGATCCAGACTCCCGCCCAACGTTACTGGGGCCATCAAATCAGATCCGCCTTCTTTCGAGAAAACACGATTAAAATGGAAGGCGAGGGGAGAGGGACAAAGGCGACCACCGGCCTTGTCGGTGGTGGGCAGCGCCGGACGGTGTCCGGTGCGGGTAACAGTGGAATGCAGGGGAGAGGGACAAAGGCGACCACCGGCCTAATCGGTGGTGGGCAGCGCCGGACGGTGCCCAGCTAACTGCTGGCCGAGTCCCACCACAGCCACTGCAGCTATTGGTGAGTCATCACAAGAGACCCTCCAGTCGATGGGTGGCTAACTCAATGGGCACGAGGCCCAAAGCACATGCTATTGTACTCATCCATCTGCACCCGTCGCCTCCGCGCTGAACATCAGGTTGAAAGCTTGCTTGGCGGTTATGGCTGATGCGGTATTTCCTGTTATTGCATGACAAGAGGATCGTAGCTTAACATGGTAACAGTAAAACGATACACAACAAGTGAATACGATTGTATTACCGTGTGACGATAACACAAGCTATATCAGTGAAGGCAGATGGGAAACCTACAACGACAACGACCTACTCTCCCGTCCCACAAGGAGACGCACAACTGCTCCTCGGCAGCTAGGTACAGCCAACTGAATGTCGATAACCGTTGTTGTGTTATGTCCTCCGCCTCGGTGGCTGATGGCAGTGTCCCCGTCCTATCCGCAGGAAGCTCATCACGGCGTTTTGACTCAATTCTGCCCAGTCCTTACAACAACTCAAATATTCATCAAAGACATGCACCCACAATGCTGGGATCGGTACAAAACCATACCAGAAACCTGACGATGTCGGAACAATTCGCCACGAGACTTAATCGAATCACATGGATTAATTATGACTAGCAATTCTGATTGCCTCTTGTTATTGCCAAACGACAATCGAGTCAGCATCAAACCGTTAACCTCATAGATTTGATTGCATTTCCGAAATGGCGGTCACCCTATTCCAGACACAGCACCTAAATGAATTTGCGTGTATGCACGTATCGCCTGTCATTCACATATTACGTGCGTCTGATGTGTTTCTGCAGCATTCAAAGTGATATTAAAGGAGAGTATGAAATCAAAAGGACGGCAGCAGCAAGAGAAGTAGAAAGATACTTCCTCCCCGTCCACTAGGTATGGAACCATCGAGGCTACGCCGGAAGAAAATAGATTAGGGGTATAGCATGGTTGTATAGCATGGTTTATGCTTTCCATATGACGCTCGTGTGCACCATTTGAGGCGAAAAATTTGGTTGGTCAACTCTCCTCATCTCTAACAAAGGCGTCGTTGATTCGCATAGACCAATGCAAATGAACCAGATGCGAAACTAAGAAGGCGTGGTATCAACTCGCAATCAAAGCTCGCCAATTTCTAGGTGTGGTAATACCCTCCCTATCGTAACGCGAGCCTGAAATTCCGTGTTACAATCGTCGAATCATCTCGAGATGGGATAATCGTATCCATGTCATATGCTTACGTCATATGTGAAGTCATAGAGTGATCGTTATATAGTAACGTCATAGATTAGATATTTAAGATGTGAAATTATCCCCCTACAGAAGTAAAAACACGGCGCTTCCCTGTTGTGCATAAGGTATATAGGGTCGTGTAGTGTATTGTGGAGAGTGATATATTTTCACATGGTAATCCCTGACACCACTTCAAATTCGCCAGTCATCCTCGTTCACGTGCAGGCGTTGTTATTAGGCATCTGCACATGCAGGCTTGGTAATTAATCCTTTGCAGATTAATCCTTTGTAGATTTCGTGCATTGCATGTGGACGAAATAATGTTTCTTCGAGCATTGTACAGGTGCTGGGGAAGTGATGACCCCGTTGGCAGACGCACGGATGCTGGGTAAGTGATGACCCCGTTGGCAGACACACGGGTGTTGGGGAAGTGATGATCCCGTTGGTAGGTGCACAGGGGTGCTGGGAAGTGGTGACCCCGTTGACAGGTGCACATGGGTACTGGGGAAGTGATGACCCCGTTGGCAGGTGCACATGGGTGCTGGGGAAGTGGCGACGCCGATGGCAGACGCGCGGGTGCCGAGGAAGTACCAGAATGTACCCGGTGTGTTGAGATGGAGAACGTCGGTATCTCGTGTCACAATGTAACAGAATGTACCCGGTGAGCCGAGATGGAAAACGTGGGCATCTCGTGTCACAATGTGCCAGAATGTACCCGGTGTGTTGAGACGGAGAACTGGGTATCTCGTGTCACAATATACCAGAGTGTACCAGAATGTACCCGATGTGTTGAGATAGAGAACGTGGGTATCTCGTGTCACAATGTACCAGAGTGTACCCGGTGTGATGATGTGGATTACGTGGCTATCTCTTGTCATAATGTTGGGAACGTACCTGGGAAAACAAGGCGAAGAACTCATCTGGTGATGCGAATTTGGGAGAGCGAACCTGATGTGACGATACTGGGAACGTACCTAGTGTGGCCAGGTCGGGAACATACCTGGTGTGGTCAGGAGGGGACCCATCTTATGTGACGATGTTGGAACGTACGATGTTGGGAACGTATGATGATGTTCGGAACGTGCCTGGTATGATGATGTTGGGAACGTACCTGGTGGAGCAGCCGACTTTTTAGTTAAGCAACGTTGACTCCGTGTTGTATTCCATCCCTCGTGTTGCCGAAGTCGGTCAGGTCAGCCGGTCACAGACAGGGCGGGGATGTGGACGTTTCCCGACACAACCTCCGCTAATGCGACACATCATAAGGCTTGCAACTGGGTGCCATATCCACTTATCCGAACCGAAAGCTCGCCGTGTTTAATATAAAGCGGACGCCACAGTCAGTCGGCGCCGCGAAAAGCGCAACCATGGGACGTGTCTGGTATGATAACGTCCCATATCGGCAACACCTAGCGTGGCGTTTGGGTAACTAAACGTATCTGGTATAATAACGTCCCACATCGGCAGACATCTGGCGTGGCGTTGGGGAAACTAAACGTACCTGGTATAATATCCTCGACACCGTAGAGTGCCTGGTGCATACGGTACCAGAGCGTGCCTGGTGCGGACGGTACCAGAGCGTGCCTGGTGCGGACGGTCGCAGAGCGTACCTGGTGCGGACGGTATCAGAGCGTACCTAGTGCGGACGGTACCAGAGCGTGCCTGGTGCGGACGGTCGTAGAGCGTACCTGGTGCGGACGGTACCGGAGCGTACCTGGTGCGGACGGTACCAGAGCGTACCTGGTGCGGACGGTACCAGAGGGTACCTGGTGCGGACGGTACCGGAGCGTACCTGGTGCGGACGGTACCAGAGCGTACCTGGTGCGGACGGTACCAGAGCGTACCTGGTGCGGACGGTACCAGAGCGTACCTGGTGCGGACGGTACCGGAGCGTACCTGGTGCGGACGGTACCAGAGCGTACCTGGTGCGGACGGTACCAGAGGGTACCTGGTGCGGACGGTACCAGAGCGTACCTGGTGCGGACGGTACCAGAGCGTACCTGGTGCGGACGGTACCAGAGCGTACCTGGTGCGGACGGTACCAGAGCGTACCTGGTGCGGACGGTACCAGAGCGTGCCTGGTGCGGACGGTAGCAGAGCGTACCTGGTGCGGACGGTACCGGAGCGTACCTGGTGCGGACGGTACCAGAGCGTACCTGGTGCGGACGGTACCAGAGCGTACCTGGTGCGGACGGTACCAGAGCGTACCTGGTGCGGACGGTACCAGAGCGTACCTGGTGCGGACGGTACCAGAGCGTGCCTGGTGCGGACGGTAGCAGAGCGTACCTGGTGCGGACGGTACCGGAGCGTACCTGGTGCGGACGGTACCGGAGCGTACCTGGTGCGGACGGTACCAGAGGGTACCTGGTGCGGACGGTACCGGAGCGTACCTGGTGCGGACGGTACCAGAGCGTACCTGGTGCGGACGGTACCAGAGCGTACCTGGTGCGGACGGTACCAGAGCGTACCTGGTGCGGACGGTACCAGAGGGTACCTGGTGCGGACGGTACCAGAGCGTACCTGGTGCGGACGGTACCAGAGGGTACCTGGTGCGGACGACGGCCGGTCCGGATGACGGTTGTTGCTGGCTGCACGGTGACGCTTCCGATGACGTGACAGGTCGGCACGCGAAGGTGGCCGAGCTGCCGGCGGAGTCAGCTGCCGCCGTGCCCATCCAGTCGTCACCTGTTGCACGACTGCCGCCGGCCGGCCAGGTAAAGTACACGTCGGGTCGATTGCGCAGGTCGGCGACGGAGACGGCGCGACGCCGCTGACAGAGCGTAGCGTGTCAGCTGTGGACCGAGTTGGGCGCACAGGCCATCAGACCCCGACTATAATACACCAGACTATAGTACGCCCATTAGGTGACTATGGACACCGCACGGAACTAGCACGCCGATTAGGTGACTATGGACACAACACGGAGCTATAGTACGCCGATTAGGTGACTATGGACACCGCACGGAACTAGCACGCCGACTAGTTGATTATGGACACCGCACGGAACTAGCACGCCGATTAGGTGACTATGGACACGGCACGGAACGAGCACACAGACAAGAGAAGGCGATAGTCAGAGCAGTGGGGCGGGGCGACGGTCCGTGCCATGGTTGGCGAGACGAGACAGTGAATGTTGTGTATCTGCGATTTAAGACGTTCATGCCAGGGAATGAAGTGCTTTGAGCGATGCTTGTATAGTATGGAAAGTGTAACTCCATAAAATGAAGTAATTCGCCTTTTTCTTTCGATTGATCGGAAAGGAGATATGTCGCTGTTTACAGTGATATAAAATAGTTCGACCACAGATCTGCTTCCAGCTAAGACAACGCTAACAAACCAGTTAAACGACTTGCTGGTTGAATCATCAACGAGCATTGAATCGCCTCAGGGTTGGCAACGCGCGGACATTTTGGAGGTCTCCTATATCTGTGCAACACCTCAGGCTTCATTTCAAAATATGCATTACCCTTGAGAAGCTGGCGGTTGTACCCATCCAATGGGTGGGTCTACCCATGCCGGTGACGCTGAGTATGCCGCATGTCTTCAAATTTTGAAGGGGTTTGCAATGATTTTCCGTATATTCAGTTGGCCTTATAACATTTCGCAAGACATTGAATTCGGTCGTGCCATAGTGCAGTCAACGCTTAATATCCATTCAGAAAGCGAGACGTGGATGGAGTGCTAAACAATCTCAATAATAAGTCCAATCTGATCACATCATAGCTTATCCAAGATAAGTTGACAGTAGCATCATTACATGCCGCTTGCAACCAGGATTGTCTTAAGGCGACCAGGCCAAAATATTTGTCACGAAACCGAGAGACTGCTTTCGGCGCGCGATTCGTGCGTAAAAGTTCCGGTTTTGCGCGGTGAAAATCTCGAGATTTATGTTTGATTTTGTGAATGTTGGTTGCTAATTTGGCCGGAACCCCCACCCCACCCGCTTGGTTGCGCCCCTGCTTGCAACGCTCATGTGTCTTGCCGTAAACACTGTGCTGTTGAAAACCTCACTCGATCAGAACGGACGACCCGAAATCCTCTGACAGAAATATGAAGGAAAAGTATTGGAACCAGAACCTCTCAAGGTAAGACGTACAAATCTGGCAGGACAAGCACAGCTATCTCACTTTATATTGTGAGTCGGGGTACGTCAGCTATGTTGTTGCAAAGTTATGCACCTACCAACAACGACAACGTTATGGTTGAGCCAGTTGTAACAATGTTAGATATAACTATACCGTTCGGCCCTCATCGTTCGAGAAAACGCCGTTATATAACGTTGCGTGTCGCGTGAATCATGCCACCACTGTCGACGGCCGGCTGGACGCGTCTTAACACGCGCCCTGGAGGGCCTCTGAGAATTACGCACACTGGAGGGGGGGGCGGATTCGGCCCCCCCCCCCTAGGATCTCGGCTCCTAGTAAAGCTGGAGGAACGAAATTCGCAGGGTGGATGGGCACGATAGTGAACTCTATTGTGTGCAATTTTCGTGACCTTAGGTCAATATCTTCAAGGTCAAATGAGGTCAGATTGGCAAAATTTTCCGGTTTTGCGTGGCTTGGCTTGTCATCGTTATGGATCGCTGTGATTGTGTTTAAATGCTCAAAAATGGGCATCAATGATGTTTTGGACATTACTAATGATGCAATGCAGATGCTAGACCTAACATTTGACCTCAGGTCAACTATATAGCACCACTTTATCAGGTCAGTTACCTGTTCCAGTTACCGGAACCGGCCGCCCGCCCGACTGCTCCGTCCGGCAGCTCGGAGCAATCGGCTTCGTGAAGAAGGGAGTGAAGTACGTGAATAAAGTATGGGAACGCAATGACAAACAGTACAAATGACAACCAGTAGTGCATTTATGGCAACATTCCAGTTGAGCAAGTTTGGTTCCATTAACCTGTCATGAACTTGACCTGACTTGACCTTGGTGACCTAACATGACCTTGAAACTATACAGCATATCAATATGCATCAAACAAGTCCCTAGTGTTGCCTAGAACACTTCCCTTTTGTCAGTATACTGGAAGCGCATCTGCGCAGATTTTTGTGGTCTGGCGCTATAACATTTTTTTAATTTAGCGGCCCCTAACTTGAAAAATTTCGGGCGATTTCCATTTTTCTTGCTTTAAACGTCGCGCCGTTCATTTTTAAGCAGGTACACCGAAAATCGCGTATATCGACCGGTAAAATCTGCAGTTATTTGCGAAAAACCGGAGGGGTGGGCGGATTTCGCCCCCCCCCCCTCCAGTGCGCGTGTTAATGCATGTTATGACTTACGGCCGATACCTGAGCCACCGACGACGACTCTGCATCCTGACCAGACAGCTTCGGAATGCCACTGTCAACTGCAGGCAGGAAATGCTTATCAAATGTTATGGGTTATGCTGGTACCCGAGCCGACGACCGCTGACCAAACGGCGCCCCTGTATCCGAAGTGATAAGGCCGACATACCAGCTTACGCCCCCATCTGGACCTATGGCGATCGTCGTGGGCGGAACCACCAGACCGGGAGCAGGTGGTGGCCGACATTGTATATGATCGAGAGCGACAGTCAGTTAGGTTGGTTAGAAGATATAGAGCTCTCTCTCACTTGTCATCGGGCAGTCGACGCGAGCGGTTGGGGACTTGGCCCTCCAGCGGAGGCGACTGGCTGTCAGGCCAGTCGTCAGTCTGAGGATTCTGTCTGAGAATTACTGTATGATTGCTAACATGTAGTCCTTTGATATGAGAGTTGTAGCACGTATGATGACCGGTCAGTATGTCAGTTGAAGTATCGGTGTGCTGGATTTGTGGTGCCTATCAAGATGTTTGGATCAGAGCTCGGAGATTGAGATACAGAGCCATTGAACCTATACCCGGGAGTGTATCGCCAACGTCGAGGTCCATAGACTATTCACGTAGCCAAAAGAAGTTTTGCCCCCCCCCCGACATAACTCGAAGTACCAAGTAGGGGCATGGAAAGAACTTCCCTACACAATCGGGCCTCCAAGGTTGACTCAAGGAAGATGATTGAAGAAGCTAATTCTGCTAGTTCAAAGAAGACTCACCCAGCCTTGAGCCTCGCTCCTAACCAATGTAAACAGCTTCCGTGACACGATACGCCAGGCAACCATTGTCATTGTGTCACACCATTGTCATTGAGTCACACCATTGTCATTAAGTCACACCATTGCTATTGCGTCACATCATTGCCATTGAGTCACACCATTGCCATTGCGTCACACCATTGCCATTGAGTCACACCATTGCCATTGCGTCACACCATTGCCATTGAGTCACACCGTTGCCATTGAGTCACACCGTTGCCATTGAGTCACACCATTGCCATTGAGTCACACCATTGTCATTGAGTCACACCATTGTCATTGCGTCACACCATTGTCATTGCGTCACACCATTGTCATTGAGTCACACCATTGTCATTGAGTCACACCATTGTCATTAAGTCACACCATTGCTATTGCGTCACACCATTGCCATTGAGTCACACCATTGCCATTGCGTCACACCATTGCCATTGAGTCACACCATTGCCATTGAGTCACACCATTGCCATTGAGTCACACCATTGCCATTGAGTCACACCATTGCCATTGAGTCACACCATTGTCATTGAGTCACACCATGCATGGCGTCACACCATTGCATTGTCATTGGTCACACCATTGTCATTAAGTCACACCATTGCCACACCATGCATTGCCATTGCCGTCACACCATTGCCATTGAGTCACACCGTTGCCATTGCGTCACACCATTGCCATTGAGTCACACCATTGCCATTGAGTCACACCGTTGCCATTGAGTCACACCATTGTCATTGCGTCACACCATTGCCATTGAGTCACACCATTGCCATTGAGTCACACCATTGTCATTGCGTCACACCATTGCCATTGAGTCACACCATTGCTATTGCGTCACACCATTGCCATTGAGTCACACCATTGTCATTGCGTCACACCATTGTCATTGCGTCACTCCATTGCGGCAAAATTTGCTGGTTTTGTGTGGCTTGGCTTGTCATCGTTATGGACCGCTGTGTTTGTGTTTAAATGCTCCAAAATGGGCATCGGTGATGTTTTGGACATTACAAATGATGCAACGCAGATGCTAGACCCAACATTTGACCTCAGGTCACCTATATAGTACCACTTTGTCAGGTCAGTTACCTGTTCCAGTTACCGGAATCGGGCCGCCCGCCCGACTGCTCCGTCGGGCAGCTCGGAGCAATCGGCTTCGTGAAGAAAGGAGTGAAGTGCATGAATAAAGTATGGAAAAGTACATGAATAAAGTATGGAAACGCAAGGACAAACAGTACAAATGACAAACAGTAGTGCATTTATGACAACATTCCAGTTCATCAAGTTTTGTTCCATTAACCTGTCATGAACTTGACCTGACTTGACCTCGGTCACCTAACATGACCTTGAAGCTATATAGCATACAAATATACATCAAACAACTCGCTAGTGTCGCCAAGAACACTTCCCCTTTGCGAGTATACGGGAAGCGCATTAGCGCTGATTTTGTGGTCTGGCGCTGTATTTTTTTTTTTAACTTTAACGGTACCTAACTTGAAAAAAAAAAAAACATCGGTCGATTTCCATTTTTCTTGCTTTAAACGACGCAACGTTCATTTCTAAGCAGGTACGCAGAACATCGCGTATATCGACCGGTAAAATCTGCAGTTATTTGCGAAAAACCGGAGGGGTGGGCGGATTTCGCCCACCCCCCTCCAGTGCGCGTGTTAATATGGGGTCTTTGAGTCCAGTGTCCCTGTGCTGCGAAACGCTGACATATGAAACCCGTAGTTCATAATTTGGTAAGACGTGCTATGTGGGGTCGGCCAGGAGTGTCGCATCAGGCCGCCGCGGGCCCAACAGGGTTGTACTGATAGTTCTGAGGTGTTAGGTGTCGTCTGCAGAGCCCTGGCCCATGACCCCGAGCGGTGGGGCGACGAGTGGACTGCTAGTGGGAAACTGAAGGGGGATGCTGGGCTGCCGTTTCAGCCAACAAAGGAACCAATATGATTAGTTGATTGGTTAGGTATCTGTCGAATCAAGAGCACGTCGGGTGACTCATAGGTATTAGTGTCACTGACAGTGGCCATAACCTACACCGGAAGTGGGCTGAGCGCACCGCAAGCATGAATTCTGAGCGGCAGAAATTCTGGTGTGCGGGGTCAAGTTTGCTTCGCATAGATGCCTGAAAATGTGGATAGTTCCACAACTGCAGTGCAGATGTTTGCTGCCAACTTCAAAATGCCCTTGAAGTATGCAGGAGAAGTTCCCTTCAGGGGTATAACATTGTAACAGTGGGAAGGCAATCGGTATTATTGCGCTTTAGGGTATTCACGAGGTTAGCTTCCATACATTTGACCTCCATGAAGCAAACAAAAGAGCCAGGATTGGTTAGGCTAGGTAAGGTTATCATTTTTTATTTGGGAAATATTCTAAATTGGGTTTGAAATTTATTTAAAAAATGGCTCGATTACGTTGGGTTTTTTAATTGATGCTTTTAAGAACGAAAGATTGTTTGTATTTTACCATGACAAAAAATCCTGATATGGGATGCCAGGCTAGGTTAGGTTAGGTCATGTTGCAATTTTGTATTCTTTAGCATCATCTTTGTATGCTATATTACCCCCATTCAACAATCTTCATTTCGAAAATTCTGGTTGGCACCCCCCGCCTTCTCGGCTGATTTCAAATACGCTACTGCATGGGAATAACAAAATGATAGGAACTGAAAGCATGTCAGGGGGAGTGGTTCGTATCGCCCTGCCCTCCGACTGGTCTCCATTAGAACCGGAAAGGCTCGTCAGATGCCACGTATTTGATTTCCATAATGTTGTTCCTAACACTTCTGACATTTGTGTAAAAGCATGACTGATAATATATGCTTTTCTTTGCTAGCCTTACGCTTTTTCCACCCCCACCCCCACAACCTGCCTAGTCTCCTGACCAAGGAA
The DNA here is from genome assembly GCA_034440615.1 of Ashinkailepas kermadecensis. Classification (NCBI taxonomy): domain Eukaryota; kingdom Metazoa; phylum Arthropoda; class Thecostraca; family Neolepadidae; genus Ashinkailepas; species Ashinkailepas kermadecensis. The sequence goes on along the minus strand of JAOTOM010001867.1, from coordinate 53,507 downwards.
AGCTTCGTAGGAGCTCCTCACACCTACTATTTAGCAGCAAAGGCACAGCCAAGTGCGGGCCCGGCCCCACCCCGTCCTTAGGAGCAAACAAATACAATATTTGGAAGCAATTTTGAGATTTTCACAAGGCCAAAACAGAATGTTCCGCGCTAAAAGCAGCCTCTGTTTCATGATGCGTTTTGATTGGGTGCCCCTGAACAAAATTCTCTCCGTATCCCTGTTTAGCATCTCTACTCACTTTCAGTTCAAATGAAGCCCATTTAAGGCGAGCATCTACTATCAATATACTATCCAACCAAAACCAAAATGTGCTGTCTACTTTGGCACAAAAGTCATCCCCGCAAGTATACGAACGTCAACCCCTTCAGACAAAGCCCAGTTATCCCATCGTTAACCCCCAGGCCCTTGAGTACCACTCCCACCATTGGAGGATTGGAGGATTGAAGGAATCATGTCACCATACATCTAGTCCCAGTGTCAACTATTCTGCCCTTCAGGGTCTTGCATGCTTCTAGTTTTCTCCGACCTACCACTGCTTACATCGTTAACTTCTGCAATGACTGATACTGTTATAAAACACATACCACTACTCTACAATCTGAATCCCCTCTAGCCTAATGCTAATACTCTACTCCCCTTCTAGCCTAACACCCACAGAGGCCGCCGATCCAGAAGTCTTGCTTGGGGAGCAATTACAAATATCCGATTTGGAAGAAACCTCATTAGACATGAACATGCGTCGGGTCTGCTTAAGACAATATATCTCATAAAATGTTCTTAGATTTCGAGAAAATTTCATTATAGTGCAAATCTTCATTCAAAATTGGTGGGGGAGACATAATCCCCTTGACCTCCCTGGATATGCTCCCGGATTACCAATATCATTAGCTTAGGCTCTCGAGAAACATTTTCGAGTCTGCCTAGCTGAGTTATTGTTACAAACCCTCTATCCAAAGACCTAACCCTCGAATCCCATATGACGAGAAAAATGACAACTGCTCACAGTGGCGCAGTCAAGATTTTCCCAAGGAACGGGGCGAATCCCCCCAAACACAAAAAATAACGTGCTGAAAGCTTCCGGCGCAGAGCGCTCTGAAAATGTATGATTTTGCGTGGTGAAAATCTCAATATATCGCTTCATAGGGTGTATTTTTTGGTGCTAATAGGTGCAGAGGTGGTGCCCCCTTGTCTGCGCCTCTGACTGCTGTGGATTGCTTTGACTAAATGTGGCTTTAGCATCCACATTCATAATGCTATGAAATATGTTCCGAACATAAGGACCTGGGCCACTCCGCCATCATTTTGATGTTAACGTAATTGATACTGCTTTATTAAAAAAAAACATATTGCGCTAATTATGGCCCCCCTTGGATACGCCATTGACATATTAGGCTCAAAATAAGCATTTCATCAGATAAGTTAGGTGGTATGAACAGTTGCTTAAAAATTATGGTCGCTGAACAACCAGAGGCCAATTTCACTTACATCACAAGATGTGTAATCACACCGAATTTGGTGTTAATACACCTTTAGACAATCTTAGTTGATTATATTAAATTTCATAATATGCATTTAATTAATTAGATTTAATCTTATTTAATATCTAAGTAACCAACAGCTGACCGGCAGTCAGCTAACAATGACTTAAATACCTTGTTGATATAAAGAACGTGTGAGGGGTAATACTTGAAGGGTACCTAAAGGTGTATTCACGCCCAAATTCGGTGTGAATACACCGCTTGTGGTGTTTGTGAAATTAGTCTAAGAATATACAAATGCACTTCCTCTTCCTAAGCTTTCCAATAGTATGTCAGAAGTGCCTTCCGGAATCCACTCCTGGAGCCGCCTGCGATATAGTTCGAAATTAAAATTTCGGCACGGTGTAGAGGTAAGGAAGACATGAATAGTCACCGAATTCCATGCTCTCACACCAAGGTACGGAACAACATTCGCAAAACTACAAGGAGGCAGAATCTTCCTTACCGGAAGAGGCCTAATATAATGAAGCCCATGAAGGTGATTGAGCAGCCACAAATAGACACAAAACTCCGCCCCTCCCACTATGATGGAATCTACTGGCATAATGCAGATGCCGAATACATCAACACATTACGTTGGTTTCACCCAAACAGCACTCACCTTTCAATTCTGTCCAAATACTCTCCTGACTTGAGTAAGCTGCAACCACGATCGCGCCGTGCACCTCGCTGCAAAGGGAATGTATAGTAACCTCTAATGTATAATAACCCCTAATGTATCACAACCCCTAATTTTCATAACCCTTAATGTATCGTAACCTCAAATGTATCATAACCTCAAATGTATCATAACCTCTAATGTGTCATAAGCTCTAATGTATCATAACTTCAAATGTAACATAAACTAAAATGTATCATAACCTCAAATGTATCATAACTCCTAACGTACAAACCTCTAATATCGACTGACGACGCCGGGCCAAGGCAGGCGATTTTCGTCCGTACGGAGGTCCTACGTTCTTCTGGACTCTGCCTAGCGGCGCCAGTGAAAGGAACCTGATGTTGGTATATTCTCCGCTAGATGTCCGCTTCATTAGCTTTACAGCGCCTGGATACTGCCAACTTTGGAAATTTGCAAATCTTGGTGAAATCTGGTGGTTTTTGCTAGGGTCCTTTTGGAGAGAAAAAAGGGAGCGCAATGGGGCACGTCAAAACTTTTATCGGCAGATGGCAGGGCAACCGGTTAAGTCCAACTGAAGATCCCTCAGCACATCCTTGAGCTCACCCCTGCACCTTATTTTTGTATCCATATGTGTTGGTTTAGAAGTATTGCCTTCCTATGTGGGACTAATTTGCTGAGCAGACATGGTGGCAATGATATTTATAAGATGTATGCAGTTTGTTGGTGGATTTATGTCATTGAAGTAGGTAATTCATTCAAATATTCAATATTACATTTTAATAAAAGCTTCTGATTTAGCACCATGCCACCGTAGATCCCATAGTCCCATAGACCATCAGCAAATCATGGAATGCTAACTGTTAATTCCCATATAGCATATCAACCAGTGCATGTGCATCAGTCAACAATGAAAACTTGTTTTATTATGTGATGCAAAGGTGTGCAATGGAAATGCACTAATCATGCACTTTCCTGACTGCGGGACTTCCCCCCCTCGCTCGCATGGAGTGAGAGATGCTGACACTAAATAACCATTGCAGTTGAAAGCATTGTTAACTAACACAATAATAGTCATTATTTTTAATTATGCATCTTAAAGCATTTTGTACAAATGGTACTTTGTAATGGCAGACATATTCATGGTTACTGGTTCTCCAAGCTCTGCTGACTGCTGACTGCTCAAGTTCACTCCCAGTGACAAGCATGGCTGTGAGCATCCTCCAGCAGGTCATGCCGGGTCCTCTGGGCGATGTGTCCGGAAGCTGAAAATGTCCGCCCAGTGTAGTGCTTATGTATAATGGTGCCACCTGCCCTCTTCCCCAGGTTTGAAGCGACGCTTGAACGAGACTTGTTACCCTGCTGCGCCCATCGGTGATCAGCCTCTTCGTCGGTTTTAATCTGTCGTCTTTCCTATGTTTGAGGAGGCGCTCGAACGAGACTAGCCACCCTGCTGCGCACATGGGTGACCAGCCTTTTCGCCGACTTTAACCTGTCATCTTTCCCAGATGTGTGCAATTTTGTGGTCGTGTGCTATTAGCAAGACAAGTGTTATTAGCAAGAAAAAGCACCAAAGCTATTGATGAAAAATGCATGCTTGATATGCCTTGTATTATTTTCCCATACTTGTGCTGAATCAAATTTGTATCTTTGGTGCTGTATCCCAAATAAAAGTAAAACCACCTCTTAGAACACCACCTTGACGTTGGTGAGGTGACTTGTGTGCCTCTTGCAAGGCAGCCGAAGGCTTCCGTTCTTCTAGTCTTGTAGGAGCCAGGCCGAGAGTGTTCCACCTTTTCTTGTCATGAACCCCTGGATTACGATGAGGGAAACCTCACCTATCTATGTACCAAAAGACCAGAAGAGGTTTTGAAAGTATGGGATGCTTCAACGTCGGTTGTTGCCTTTTGACTCCTGGCCTCTTGACGAAATTTGTCGTCCCATTCTGTGCTTGCTTTCTTCATATCCTCCGTTTGCGTCTGTGATGCCTGCTGTAGGCGACATGAGTACCAGCCTTTTCACCGACTTTAACCTGTCTTCTTTCCCAGGTGTGTGCAATTTCATGGTTGTGTGCTATTAGCAAGAAAAGTTATGCCTGTAAGCATGGGTGTAACCTTTGGGGGGGGGCTGGAGGGGACATGTCCCCCACCCCCCCCCCCACCCCCAATTTCAGAAAAGTGGCGATTTGTCCCCCCCCCCCCAATTTTTCCGCTCTCACCGTGTGACCAGCAGCTCGACGAACTTGTAGTGGCCCTTGTCCCCTGGTTTGTCCCCCCCCCCCCAATTTCAAAACCGTGGTTACACCCATGGCTGTAAGGCACCAAAGCTATTGATGCAAAAATGTATGTTTGATATGCCTTGTACTATCTTCCCATACTTGTGCTGAATAAAATTTGCATCTTTGGTGTTGTATCCTAAATAAAAATGAAATCAGCTCTTGTAACGAGACTGTATGGCATGTCCTATTCAATTTTCGTGTAGACATTTCTAGTTGTACTTGATCATGATCTTCAATTGCAAAATGACCAGGTACTCTGTGTCTGTGACATGCAATAGTATTTCTTCGTATCTTGTCAGGTACTTTCCTGTTTGAATGCATACTGCTGTATAGCTTGCATTGCAATAGCATTGCAGTTGAATATAGTCAGCAAGTCCTTTAGCAGCCGGTTGAGTAGTTGCTACAGTTACTTTATCAGGTATTACTGCCAGTTGTAACCAGGATTACGGCAACCTCGGACGAAGCTGTTAAGACACCTGGTATCGGTGCTGCTGCTTGGAGAGCTGCGGCGGAGCGGCTACTGCTGGGACAGCTCCCTGTGGCACTGCTGAATATGGCGGAGTTTCTGATGGCCCTCCTACTGCCGTCGGCGCTGCTGGTGTTCGCGGAGCTCTGCTAGTATTGCCGCTACTGCTGTCCTGGTCTTTGCTCTTCAACTTTGTCACAGTTTTGAAATGATATGTTACTAATTACAGTGCTACAGTAACATTGATGTAAAAGACTTGCAATCGGACGTTCAGACACGATGACCACAGTGCCATCGGATTAGTGCTGATCTGTCGTGATGTGAGGGATGTGTGGACTGTCGAGGACTGTTCGAAATGTATCACGCTCGGCTGGCACCTACACATTACGGCAATTACGAATTCTCCCAGACATTGTCATTTGTCATCAAGTGCTGAATTTGTGTCCCAGTTCGTTGGTTGGCCCAGTTCGTCTCAGAGTCCAGAGATGTGTGCTGCATGTTTTGGCTTGGTTGGCAAATAGGCTGTGGTACCCCTCAATGAGGCAAAGGTTTACGTGTTTGCTCGTAACGCTAATGCAGTCGTGTTTTACTCATTGAACTGGAGCCATTCCTCTGTGCATGACATCGTCACTATCGTCAGCCATGGTCTGTAGGTGGTATTCAGATAACCGAACACTGCCAGGGCAATCCTGTTTCGCCTACAAACACCTTTTCTTTCTGTTGTCAAGATGCAGACAAGATCGTGTTCTTGCAATTGTGTTGTACGGACTGGCGAAACGTAATTAGGCACATGGAGCCGGGCAAGTCCGTATGTGACCTGGCGTGTATACAATTCTAATTTCCTCAACACCGGAACGTTAAGCCATTTTGTACTGCTGAATGCCGGACAGAGTTAAAGTGATGCACGTTCAACACAACATGTGTGGAAACATGTGGCAAAGGATATGTTTCATTTATATTACCAACCACGAATCATGCGCTATTAGGACGATTGTATCCAGACGGCGGAGGTGTCGTGTGACAATGTTAGGCGTCGGGTTGGTTTAAATGCAGCCCGAACACGCCTGGCCCGCCTAATAATAATGATAAGAGCAGCAATAATAGCAATAATAATCATACTACTACTACTACTACTACTACTACTACTACTACTACTACTACTACTACTACTACTACTACTACTACTACTACTACTACTACTACTACTACTACTACTACTACTACTACTACTACTACTACTACTACTACTACTACTACTACTACTACTACTACTACTACTACTACTACTACTACTACTACTACTACTACTACTACTACTACTACTATTACTACTACTACTACTACTACTATTACTACTACTACTACTACTAGGTATTTCACAAGCTCCACCACAGACGCGAAAGTGGAGTTTGGCGGCGCTTGCTGCGGGCTGGTCGGTTTCCCGGCGTATGGCCAGAGTTTCCATATATACCGATACTCGGCATCGGCCACCGACCGGAACAAAACGCCATATTTGCCGGGCTTCGAGGGCATGTAAACCTTGAAACCACAGCGTCCCCGGAACCGAACGAGCGTCTCGTCCACGCAGACGTCGTCTGACGGCTTCAGGTGGCGCCGCAGGTTTTCGTTAAACATGCCGGACACCTCACGAAGCAGGCAGAATTTGTCGGCTTCACGTCTGACCGGTCGGCTTGTGATATCGTCAAACCGAAGGCAGCGCAGGAGCTTCATGTAGCGGCGGTGGCTCATTGTGGCTGAGAAGGGCGCAGGTGCAAGCACACCCTGGAATAGGTCCTCAGCTGTGCTATTTGCACCCACGCAGCCCCGCAGCAGAGAGAGGCCGACAAAAGCCATCAGTTCTGAGCGTGTCATAAAGTCATAAAGTCATAAAGTGTTAAGGCTTAATAAGAGTCACAGGGGCCCATCTGGGTTAAGCCTATTTAGAAAGGGTACTAGAAATGTACATACTGTCATCCCAATCAATCCCTTACCCTAAGTTCCTAGGAAGCTATATATCCCAGCCTATCTAGCACCATTCACTTGCTATTGCATAACAACCTCACAATTACAAGCTCCTCCCATCGTGGTGCTGAAGAAACCAGTCCACCAATATCCCACACACCTATCAATGCCTATCTACCCTAGCTATCCAGTCCTATTCCCCTGACCCCTCTCAACACATGTGGATTGAATGCCATATCAATAATTTTCCAACTGCAACCATGCCTGCTTAAAGGGATCTGTGCAGTGCACACTTACTTAACATAAATCTCACCCCATCCATCACAAATTAGAACTCAAAAACAAGATTTTCCTGTCTACAAAAATTGTCCACCCTACTTTTAAATACATTCAATGAGGAACTCCCCACAACATCAGCAGGCAGCACATTCCACTGATCAACAACCCCTTGACTGAAGACCTGTTGTCGCTTAACTGTCCTACACCTCAACTTGTCTAACCTGAATTGATGACCCCTGTGTGCTACTCTGAACTGAAGAGCACCACTTAAATTGACCTGATCTAGTCCTTTAACAATTTTGTACATTTCAATCATGTCCGCAATTAATCTCCTATACTTGAGTGAGTACATATCTAATGCCACAAGCCTTTCTCCATATTCTAAGTTACCTATTCTACTGATGAGTCTAGTTGCTTTGCGCTGCACTCTTTCTAACTTATCTACATCTTTTTCTAGGTAGGGGCTCCAAGCTTGTACATAATATTCCAATTGGGGTCGCACGTATGCTAAGTACAGTTTTTCATGACTTCCTTGCTCTTATATATCACACTTCTATTAATGAGTCCCAGCATTCTGAGTGCCCTGTTCCTAGCTGAGCTACATTGTTTTCTGCTTTCAGGTCTTTTGAAACCAACACACCTAAGTCCATTTCCTCTTCAATAACATCCAGTTCCCTCCGTCCTATTGTATATCTGAAAGTCTCACTTCCAGACCCCAGATGCATAACCTTACACTTGTCATAGTTGAAAGACATCTGCCATTGATCAGCCCACTTTTTTAAGTCCTCCAAGTGTCACTGGAGCGTACGTCTGGAGATGACAATGAGTCCGGATCTTTTGTGGTCCTCTCATACTTTGCCTTCTCCTCCAGCAGTTTTTCGTTGGTATGTTTTAGAGTCAGGTCGATCACGCCGTCTTGCAAAAAAACAACATGAATGCTGCTATATCCGATGGTACGGTCCTCGCCTGCCCGATGGGACCTGGCCTCTGGCGCGTCAGGTTCACGTCCAGCCTCCTGGAGCTCTGGGCAGGCGGCTGCAGCGACCACTCAGCCACTGTGTTGTTACGGCGCTCACGCACGCAGAGGGCGCCTGCCCAGCCTAGCCTACTGTAAGCCTACTGTAGCAGCCTAACCTGCATAGGTATTATGTGATCTGATCGGGACCTACAGGCCCAGCCAATAGGCTCTCGCCAACCCGAAGACAAGTAATAAGTAGAAAGTCTAATGCAAGGTAATACGCCGTTAGACAACTGGGTGTATTCCTTGCAATCTACATGTTAAAGATATGTGGAAGATATCCTGCGTTCGATCCCGCTACAATGCCGCACAGCGCGGAGTTGAATTGTATTACTTTCGCGGCCCTTGCGATCGCTGGTACAACAGCCGCGAGAACCGCATTGATCGAAAGAATTATGACGTCACCTTACTGGGTGCTGACTGTCCTGCTGCGAACACGAGCGAGACAGAATCTACGTGATGTGGACTGCGAAAACACCCAAAGCCAGTCTGTCTCAGGTGCGCCGTGATTGACATCGTCATTTGAATACACAAGACTAGCGCTCCCAATGTGAAAATAATTGCCAGACTGGCAAAACGGAAAACCTTCAGATGTAGGAAAACATCAAATTTGGCAGCACTTATCGCACTACACAAAAAGTGCATGAACTAACGTGTTGGTCTGTAGCCATTGCATGGCCGTAAATAAAGCAATGCATCAATAAATCATGCCTTAAGTCATCATTTATTCGGAAACCTCTTTGATCATCAATGAACTATAAAATTGCACACACACACACACACACAATAGTTTTGGTTATTGAAAACAATCATGGTGCAAATAAAATAACGTGCTGCCACCTAGCGAGGATACGGCATACTTCAAGTTCATTTCTTTTTCGCAATGGTTTTCCGTAAGCTGAGACCTGTTCTGCTTTAGTACGGGCGAATATCGCACGCCACATTTCTTCATCGTCAGCTGATATTAGGGGTTATGACACATTAGAGGTTATGGTACGTTTGAGGGTATGATACATTTGAGGTTATGATACACTTGAGGTTATGATACATTAGAGGTTCTGACACATTAGAGGTTATGATACTTTTGATGTTTTGATACATTTGAAGTTATGATACATTAGGGGTTATGATACATTTGAGGTTATGATACATTTGAGGTTATGATACATTTGAGGTTATTATACATCAGAGGTTATGACACATTAGAGGTTATGATACATTTGAGGTTATGACAAATTAGAGGTTATGATACATTAGGGGTTACGATACAGACCCGCTGCAAACACGACCTTGTCGCGCCCGCCAATCCGGTGTAGAGGTGGACAGAGCTACGTTCAAGCCTGTACTTTGTCCCCGTCGTGGGTACACGACCCAACTGTATTTATATTTTGTAAGTGCATGGTATTTGAGCTAAAACTACGAATAATGTGGTACAATTTCAATTTGTTGCATCTCGTCCAAAATTTAATTCAATTTAATTGCATTTCCATATGACAAGTAGCAAGTACTGAAGGAAGTATTCATTCGTCCCACACCATGAATTCGATCATCACTAAATCTTTCAGCTTGCTCACACTTTATCTGCAGAGTACACACACACGCACACACACACTTGCTGGACACACACGGTCACAAAAACGGTCAAAACCGAGGATATCGGGAAAACCCGGCAGGGGACTGGTAGGCATCTGGCAATGCTTCATACGAAGTTTGAATACCGAGGACTTAAAAAAGGTTCTCGGTATACACCTAACGTCCTTGGTTCCCAGGTGTGCAAACAGAAAACGGCCTCGGTATACACGAATTACAAGTGCACACACACACACACACACACACACACACACACACACACACACACACACACAAATTCCGTAGCGACTCCCATGCCTGTCCTCCTCATACCAACCGACGGTAGGTTTGGTCACAGCTGATTGCGGGAATTGATACCAATGGATTTACTGAGGCGGAGTAAAACGACAATAAAGCTGGTGGGGATAAAATATTATTTTCATGCCGCAATCTGTGGCGGCATGAAAATCAAGTCCTCCATGAAGAACATCATGTGGTACCTCACCACTAATATCCTCGACCTGCCGGTGGAGGTCAGGGCGGACCAAGAAGCCATGAGAAGTATTCAGGATCTGTAGATCGGAGTACCCGCTATCTCGGTTGATATTCCGACGCCACGATCGGGATGTAACGTTCCCGAAACGTTCTTTTAAAATGTTCAATATACCCTTTAACATTGCAATTTTTCTTATAGTTATCTGCAATGCTCTTAGGTATTGCATTATTTATACATCGTCCGAATGCATCATGACACCTGCGCCCAGAACGACGGCCGGGTGGCGGGCGCTTGACAGCGACCCCCGGCCGCTCCACACTGTTTCTTAGTTTTCTCCGGAGCAAGTAAACACCGCAGTTTCATAGTGTGCTTATAGAAATGCGAATTTCTCACCGTGATTGTGTGACGCCGCCGTGAACTGTGTTTTAATCATCCGTAAATCGCCTTATCAAGTTTTGGATAATTCAGCTGTGGTGATGCGTGTATTGTGTGGGGGCAAGCCACATTTTCTGAGAAAACCTTCGTAAGCGGGTGACAAGATTCATAATTAAACCAAGTTCCCGGTCCTGTCATCGAAATTTCATCATCAGTGCAAGCTTCCGAGAAACCAGCAAAAAGTACAGAACTATCGTCATGTCCTCCAGCCGCCGAACAGCCACCAGCCGCAAACGCGCAAGAACACCTCCATCAATCTTTTCGCACCCCTCCACCCCCGTCAACTTCCCCCCTAGGACAGCCGCCGCAGATGTCTGCTGGTCCGGAACTCAGTACCGACCCGGGCCAGCCGAGCCCGGCCGCGGCCGGCGCTAACGTCAACATTGCCGAGCCGTCCGCTGGCTTGGTCCGCCCCGCCGAATCTGTCCCGGTCGGACGCCGACGACGGCTGAGGAGGCGAGGATGCCGGGGCGGACAGCAGGTGAAGAGGAGAGCCCTGCAACGAGCATTACTATCATCTCAAAGGAGTGCTGCTCTGCATACCCCTCCCGGCACTGGGGAAGCCCCCCGTCGTGTAGAGTGTCGCCCATCTTGCTCGTTCCACTCTCCGTCCACGGGACCGGTGGTAGCACAGGAGACTGCCGGCCAAGAAATCCGCACCGGATGTCGTGTTCAGCAGCGGCGACATCGCATGAACCGGGTCACGGATCAACAGCGTTTCCGCGACAGGCTCCCTTCTTCTTTCGTCATTCCGTCTCGCCTCACCATCGGTCAGACTCAGCATACGCTGCGTGCTGCCACCTGCCCTGAGCCGGTGCGCACCCTGGCGATTGGACATGCTAACGTCCAGTCATTAGTGCCTAAAATGAACTGTGTTCTTCGCACTCTGCAAGAACACAAACTAGACCTTATGTGCTTATCCGAAACTTGGCTCTCTTCCGCCATGTCCGACAGAATCCTAGTATTTCCAGGCTATAAACTAGTGCGTCGTGACCGTCTGGCCCAGTCGGGCCGCGGCCGTCCAGCTGCTGCAGCCCGAGGTGGTGGCGTTGCTATCCTATGTAAGGAAAAATTATATATGAAGCTGCTGACTATATCAAGTACCGGTTCGTCCTGCAAGACGCTGTGGGTGTCTGTGAGTGGCGGGGGACGCCGTGCTGTCACTGTGGGGGTGGTTTACCGCCCGCCATCGGAGCCCGTATCTGACGGCCTGGACGAGCTACAAGACCAGCTGCGTGCCGCCATCAGTCTCGGCAAGCCAACCTTTTGCCTGGGCGATATGAACATCAACCTTCTTCGTTCCGACTGCCCCGGTGTTCGTCGCTCCGGACAGGTGCTGCAGGATCTCGGCCTCTCTCAGCTTGTCCGGCAGCCGACCCATCTGTGGCCGACGGCAACACTGCTGGACCATGTCACCACCAATGTCCCGGATATTGAGTCGGCCATTCAGCTGCCGCTCGTACCGATTGCTGACCATCTGACAATAATTGTGCGCGTGCCCTACCGCGGGCTGCGGTGTCGCCGGGCGTCCTTCACCCATCGCCCCTGGCGCAAGATTAACTGGGACGCCTTGTGCCTTCATTTCTTGCAGGCGGACTGGAGCAGTATGTACCGGGCAGCGGGGGTGGACGCGAAACTAAAGGAGTTCATGCACTTGTGGCATGTGGCGGTGAACGTGTATTGTCCCATCAAGACCGTCCACCCCCGCCGGGCATGTTGCCCGTGGGTAGGTGACAGTCCGTACCTGCTGCAGCTCATGCGTGACCGTGACCAGGCTTTTCAGTCTTGGCGGAGCTATCGCACGGATTATTACTTGGTAGCTAATCGGAGGCTGCGAAACCGTGTGAAATGTGCGTTTGCAAAAGCCAGGCGTGACTTTGTGTGTGCGCAAATGCTGACAGACCGTGCTAATTTCTAGCGCCACATCCGGGACTTTGCGCTCCGACCGGCCGGGGGAGGGGAGGGGGCCGTGAGGGGCCTGGCAGCGACGGTGGCGGACGAATTTAATCGTCACTTTGCTTCCGTGGGCCCACGCATTGCCGCTGATCTCGTTGCTGGCAACCGCGGCGTTCCACTCATCCCTCCGCGACCACCTTGTGTGACTACCACCGGCCTCCGGCTACACCCGGTGACCCTGCCCGAACTATTCAGAGCCATATGTGAGATGTCTTCGTCGAAAGCGGTTGGCGTCGATGGCGTACCACTGCACGCTCTTCGCAACTGTTTTCCGGTTCTCGGGCCTCACCTACTTCACATCATTAACACTTCTGTCGTCTCCTGCGTGTTCCCTACCTCGTGGAAAACTGCTTCGGTTGTTCCACTTCACAAATCTGGGCCCCGCGATGTCGCCAGTAACTTCCGTCCAATCTCTATTTTGCCAGTCTTATCCAAGTTATGTGAAAAAGTAGTATGTATCCAGCTGTCCTCTTATCTAGTCACTAATCACATTCTTTCCTCCTCCCAGTATGCATACAGGCCATGCCATTCGACGGAGGACGCCCTGGTCGACGCTGTCGAGCGGATCACACGTCGTGGCGACACTGGTCACATCGCTTCGGTCATCTCAATCGACCTAAGCAAAGCATTCGACAGCGTCGACCATGATATCCTCCTGCGGAAGCTGCAGTGGTACGGCGTCGACCCGAGGTGGTTTGACAGCTACCTTACTGACCGGCGGCAGGTGGTGAGGGGCGGCTCTTTATCCCTTCCGCTATCCCATGGTGTTCCTCAGGGATCCCTGGTTGGTCCCTTGCTGTTCAGCATCTTCATGAATGACCTGCCAGCATACCTTCCATACGGACGTCTGGTATCATATGCCGACGACACCCAGCTGCTAGACTCTGCACATCCTGATGAATTACCCGTTCTTAAATCCCGGCAGGAGAACACCATCCTTGCTATTCAGTCTTACTTCGCATCCAACTCCTTGAAGATGAACCCCATTAAAACTACCCTACTGCTTGTCGGCACGACCGAATCCCTAAAAAAAGCCACATCCTACCAACTCAACATTGGCAGTCACGTCCTAACCCCCTCGCCATTCGTGAAGATGCTGGGAGTCATCATTGACCGCACCCTATCCTGGGAGGAGCACATATCCCACGTTGTCAAAAATGCAACTCCACCTTGTTCTGTCTCCACAATATCCGTCACCATCTCACACCCGAAGCACGCAAACTCCTAATTCAGTATCACGTCTTTCCATGCATCCTATACTGCCTCACTGTATGGGGCGGGGCTGCCCAATGTCACCTTGGACGAGTGCAGAAGGCGATCAATTTCGGGGCTAGGATCGTCGTAGGGGCTCGTCGTCGTGATCATATCTCGCCGACAGTGGCAACGCTGGGCTGGCGCAGTGTCCGTGACCTCTTCACCCACCGCGACAACATCGCCGTGTTCAGAGCCCTGAATGATCCGCGAGCCCCCGAGGCGATCCATTCTCTGTTCCGCCGGCGGTCGGATGTCTCCCGGCGCTCCACTCGTGCGACGGTGGCTGGGGCACTGTAGCCACCGCCTTTCCGTCTCAGCATGTCACGTAGAACCTTCTCCTTCCGGGCAGCCTCGGCCTGGAACCTACTGCCGCCGGCCACTTCCGCTTCTCAGACACGGGGCGAGTTCGTCGCGATGCTGAACAACGTCTTATAAATTGACTTCACGTGTTCGGTTTTCCCCTGTATACTGTTGTCTTGCCGCTTTCATTTTTGCTCATGTTTGTGAAATGTATCTGACTGTATTCTGACACAAACCAAATATTAATCCATTTTATGGAATCGGTTTGTTAAATCTCGCAAATACAAGACAGTATGCCTAATGTATCAACGAATCGCGCGGACTGAAGTGGCGTTGGAAAGTACTGGTAGAAAACCACGGTAGCAATGTAGTTATTAAATGGAGAGTGCTCATGTACGTGCCCGTAGAAAATGAAAGCGACTGTTTAGACCGTTTTGAACGGCCATAATCCTCATTTAGGGGTGCCCGTAGCTTAGTGGTTAAACTGGGCGTCTGGGAAACCAGAGATACTGGGTTCGACTCCTCGCGGTGCTCACCCTTCCTGCCAGAGTGGGAGGTAGGCGAAATGCATATGGCCTCAGCTGCTGAGTGCGTCGTAAAGCCACAGCTACCAATCGGCATTCAGGTAGTGCGAGGTACTGCGCGGATAGTGTGTGCCAGGTCTGATCCTGGAATGGAATGTACTCAACTCCAGGTACCCAGAAGCCTCAGGGTAAACGCTAAAGTTTCATGGGCCGGTAATGTAGTGGTACAGCTAATCAACTCTAATCAGTGTAGATGGTATTAGGGTGGTAGGGTGCACCAGGCGAGGTAACACTATGCAAATGTTTTTATTGTTCCATTTTACATTTTATTGTTACATTACATTTATTGTTACATTGTATTTTATTGTTAACATTTACGCTACGCAAATGTTTTCATTACATTAATATGTCCTAGACATTGTTAATATGGTGGCATAGCTCACTGGGTTTGGTGGCAAAAGGGTGGTAGACAGTATCAAGAGCGATGGTACAGCCATGACAACGATTACTTGGGCTAGCAATGGGGGTGTTACGATTGATGAGGGTTTGTAGTAAAAGGGTGGTAGATGGTACTAGGAGAGGTGTTACTACATTGGTAACTATTACTTGGTCCTGATGCTGTGGTGCTTTGGCTGACTAGGGTAAGTTGTATTGGGGCAGCTGTACCAGGTTAGATAGTTTTGTTGTGGTAAGCATTACCAGAAGCCGTGGTAATTTGATGGTAAATGTTACCAGCTTACCATAGCAAGGCACTAGTACTCGGGTCGTTTTGATGACCAGGGAGGGTGGTACTCCGTGGTAAAAATTGACACTAATGCAAAACTAGGTATCCCTGGCAAAAAAATTGTATCAGTGCATAGCGACGAATCGCGAGGACTTAGAAAACAAATCAAACTAGCCTTTGACCTTGAGGTTTGACCTTTATATATCCCTGTTTCAAAATGTTACTCGATGGTTCACCATGGGCTATCGCTTGATAGTGGATCTGGGTAGGCTTGGGCGAAAACCAAAAAAAAATGTGAGGCGACCGAATAAATCAGCTTGAATTTCGACCCGTCGAGATGATTTCGAATTATCAACTTTCTGATACCGCACAACAAGCGACCTCGAATGCCATCCTTTTTTTTGCAAATTGAAGTCATAGCGACGAAACGCGAGGTCATCGAGGAACTCACTCAAATATTTGACCTTGACATGTCCCGGTTTGAAATGTTACTCGAGTGTTCACCACTGGTTATTGCTTGATACCAGATATTGATGGGTTTGAGATAACACGAAAGAAAATTGAGCGGACCGGATGATCAGCATGGCCTTTGCCGTTAAATAAAATAATTCGATCGCTTAATTTTCTGATGCCGCATAACAAGCCACGTCGAATGACACCTATTTGATGGAAGTTGAAGCGATAGCGACCGAACCTCGCGCTCAGTCGATATCGCTTCAATATCGCTATCTAATAAATCAAGCTAACCTTTGACCTAGAAGTTTGCCCTTCACATGTACTGGTTTGAAATGTTACACGATGGTTCACCACAGGCTATTGCTTGATACCAGATTTGGGCAGGTTTGGGTGAAAACGAAAAATAATGGGAGACAACCGAAGAAATCGGTTTGCGTTGGACCTTGACCGTTTAGGTAGTAATGTGAGACCTATGTAGTTGCTTCCACCGTGTTCAGTGCAAGGAGAAGCATTTGTGGTAATTTAATCGAACCATCATAAACCCGTCGCTGAATGTCGATTCCAATACCAATACGCCTCTGGCGAACATGTCGCTGAATACGAATACGAATACGATGTTAACTTGACGTACCTACTTCAGGCTGCCCATGACTCCCCTTCATGGTCTTGAAGATAACCAATGACATCCAGAGTCACGTTTGTTCTAGATATATTAATATATGCGAACAGGAATGCAACCTAAGACTATAATAAAGGCTTGGGATAATGCAAATTTGTTGCCTGGCAAAGCACAATTTTCTACCAAAGCGAAAACACAAGATGACCAAAGTTCATTTATTCATGAATGGTCTGGAAGCAGAAATTTCCCACGTTTGCTGATTTACCATTCCGAGATTTTGTGACGACAGATAGCCTGTGAAGCCCGTCGATTGGCTTGATCGGTTTCTACTATTTTTGGTGATTATCTTGCAAATATATTTTCACTTTATAAATTATGAAGTATAATTTGGCGGCGATCATACTAAGGTAGCTATGGCTTGTGGGACACGGAAAAAAAATTGAGGGGGACAAATCGCCACTTTTAAGAAATTGGGCGGCATGCCACCCTCCCCCCAGTGATTACACCCATGGTCTCAACTATGCTGCTCGCTTCGCGAGCTATTGACCATATGAATTCACTCCACTCCCCCACCCCTGCATTTTGGAGGAGCGAATTCGATAATTTTATAAGCCCTTTCCGCCGACATTCCATAGAGAAAGTGTTCATGTTCCGTGTGCCAACTCCCCAGAGTCAATGAGCATCACAGTTTTCCTCAGGTGTGTGGGAGGGGGGTGGGGTGGCGGTACTCTGGTTGCCATACATGGTGATCGGAAGTCGCCAAATTACGCCAATGGCGGACATCGCGGAGTTTCTGCCACCAGATGGCAGTCCAGGCGAATGTGACACGAAAGGCGGCAGGCTGCGGCCCGCTAACGCTTGAAGTGTGTGCTGAAGGGCTGTTGATGCTGTTTTTTTTTAACAATTCGCGCGTAATATGCCAGTAGCCATTTTATAGGATGGGTATTTGGTGTGTCACTACATCCAACGGAGCAGGTGGGGATACGTTCCCGGTCGAGAAATCCGAGAAAAGGCATGGATTATGAAAAATTCAAGAGAGGCCTCCTTCAAACGAACTAAGCACTCCCGTGTATCCATGTCCGTGTATCCATGTCCCGCACACTATCCATGTGCGGCACATTTAGAAAAGTCTGACTGTGTTGCTGAGATGTGGCATGATGAATATTTATAAACAAACAAAATATGCTAATGTTTGCTTACCGAATCCCGCCGATCTTCCTCATCCTCATGTACCTGTACCATCAGGTACAGTACATGTACCATCAGGAGGCCTTACGGTCGGAGCAGTTTCTGGGAAGACCCTTGCTCCCCCTCCCTGTGTTGGATGTGCCCTTCCAATAATTTCAACTTCTAATATTGGACCTTAATGCGGTGCCCCCCCCCCCCCAATCCATTTGGACCTGGCCATTGCCTTCATGCATTGCGCCCTCCTGATAATTTTCAGAAGCCTACACCTATGCTTGACAGCTACCAGGGGCATCGTTGTGTATACCTTAAGAGTGCAACTACCCAGGGGCGGATACATGAGAGCACTGGGGTATGCCCATCCCCCATGGAATGATGGCGCCCATCTGACCGGAATACCTGTCTGGGAATACTAGAGTGCAACGAACCCCCTCGCTCAATTTTCAGCCGAAGACGTTGCTCTGAGGGGAAATGCGCCCTCTTGAGGGTAAACGGTGCCCTTTTCAAAGTGCAAAGGTACGTGTGACTAATGCGCTGGTCGGGGTCCTTCAAACGACACGGGGCTCCCTCCGTCAGCATAGAAGCCTTCACGTTGGCCCAGCCCGGGCCTTCAGCGTCTGTCCGCGGGCACTCTCCGTCGACTCCTGAACCCTCTTCACCGGCTCGGGATCCTCCGCATCAGCTCCGCACCCCTTTCATCGTTAGACGGGCCCTTCACGTCGGCCCGGGGCCCTGACCGGTTGCTCGGAGGACCCCCAGAGTTCCAATGCTACGTGATGACCTATGTTTAAACACGTGCTCAACAGCCCGCTTGGGTGCCTTCGAGGCACAAGGGGAAGGAGCCATGACCCCATGACCCTCTGGATCAGGCACTGCCAACGCCCACCTTATCCGATAGCACTAGAAAGACAGGGTTTAAGTCGCTATGCATCCTATGGGTACTCGGATGGTGGGTCGGTTATTTTTGCATTTCCCAAAAAGTGTCGAGGTCTCAGGTTCGACATCGAGGCCTGGTTCACTACTCTTGGTGGCGGTTCTGGCAGTGGTAAGGGGAGAAGATGGGCAACAACGGTAGCTATCCCTAGAACCATTTTCCTAAAATTTCTGCAAGATATGCAGGGAATTCATCCGTTTTAGCGAAGTAAAATTAATTGATCTGAAACTATTTCAATTTCTTCCATTTCTACCGTAACATTTCATTTCAGAAACCGTGCCATACTGGGTATGTTGCACACTTTTCTACTTAGCACTTTTTATCGGTAATGGAGGCGTCACGGAGCAACATTCTAAAGTAATCAAACGAACAGTAAATACAGAACAGCTCAGTTTGCTAACCCAATATGCAGGCCACTTTTTATAAACCGCTCCTCCGCCAAAACCACACCACACCTGACCAAACAGAAATAAACTGAAATGGATCAGAGGGCTCGGAACCCGATCAGGCTCGGGCGGTTTGCATTACACTGGACAAGACGGGTACGGCTCGGTTCAGCCCAATCCAGTTCGGACGCAAGACAAGGGTCGAAAAACGCGACGTACCAAATCGGATTCCCTCATCTCGCTTATCATTTGGGAGCTTCCATGCGGAGATGTAGAGCGCAGGAAGAAATAAGCACAACAGGCATCGGAGCCAAACATCGTGTATCACCTAAGTAGACGGCAGTGTTCACTGTACAGCCTCTCAGTCATAACTCACAGACCGGTGTTGATCGCGTCCGATCCCGAAAATGTATCCTATAACTTTTAGGAAACGACCAGTTTCGGCACTTGTCACAAATTTCTTCAACCGCAAGTCAAGGATCCGCGTAGCTTGGCACACCACAGCTGTAGTTCACTAGCGTAGCTTGGCACACCACAGTCCTCTTCATATAAATGCATCCAAACAAAGACGAATCTGGGCCAAAACAGCGAATATCACAATGCAAAAGACTCTATAGCCTTTCAAGATCATTCAGCACTATAGGTACTGAGCAGTTGTTGGCATTATGATGTGAAGCTTTGACTTTTTACTGATCGGAACCGAAGGGCATAAATTAGGCCAAAATTAAACTGTGCATCTCATCGGTTTGTCTGTCAACAGTGGCAGCTTGATGGCGAGGGAACAATTACAAAATGACATGAAACGTATCGCACGATGCATTCCAAAAATCACAGATCTCACACCCTGTAAAATCGAATTCAAGTCACGTTAGCCCAATTTGGAGTTCCGGCACATGCACTAACAACCAATAAGAGAAAGAAAACACCTATATTATATTATATCAATCTTCCCCACATTTTGAAATCACAACAATCCGTTACGACTGACGTGCCTGAAGTGAATGACTGTGTTATTCTGGTTTGGTCAGTAACCTGGGCTCCTGGTATATGTACACAATTACATTGGTATTCGTAGAGCTGCTCCTTGACGCTGCGATTGGGTTCACCAATAGACATACCTGTATAAACACCTGTATAAACACCTATATAGACACCACACAAACACGCACGCACGCACGCACGCACGCACGCACGCACACTCACACACACACACAAACACACACACACACACACCACACCCCCCACACCCACACACCCACACCCACACCCACACCCACACCCACCCACTCACACACACACACACACACACACACACACACACACACACACACACACACACACACACAGACATGCAGTCACACAGACACACAGGCACACAGGCACACAGACACACACACATAAACACACACACACACACACACACACACACATATATATATATATATATATATATATATATATATATATATATATATATATATATATATATATATATATATATATATATGTATATAGGTATGTATGCATGTATGATATACCGACGTTACACGAAGACATCAACTACATAATGCTTTTAAGATACACAAATTTAAGCACGTGCATACATGTTGCCAACCTAAAAGCAGTTGAATCACTCCAAATGAGAAATCGTACCCCCACATTCGAAACACATACATCTCCATAGACTCTGATGCTACTGCTCCGAAAATACACTGCACCACGACACTCAACACCAGCATACAAATGCCAGGATTGCAGGCTAATAATCACATACCATACCAAAAAAACTACAAAAATGCACAGCACAACCACATCAATAACATAGCATAGCAACACAATAACACCAGAACATAGGGCAATAACACCAGAACATAGCACAATAACACCCGAACATTGTACAATAACACCAGAACATAGCACATATCACCAGAACATAGCACAATAACACCAGACCATAGCACGAAACGAAATAATACCAGATAGCAATAACACATAGCTACTGACTTGATAACGGCCATCGTTAACGGATTGCTATTGGTATTCAATGCGAGGTAAAGAGACGTGCAATACGGTAAGTGTTTTTTTTGTATCGTGTTGCTTGATATGGTGTCTGTGTCTGCACTGTAAATTGCATTAACGCCCCTTAAACGTGATTCCGTCGGCTGCGAGAACCATGATTTCGAAGTGCATGCTACGACACGTTCCATGAAAATTTTGCTGTCCCTCGCCCAGAAACTGTCACTGTTAACAAAGACATGCCATCGACATATACAGCTTAGTTTTCCTCGAAAAATACATCTTTCAGCTATGCGTGAAAGGCTTCACATAATAATTCCTGCAGCATCTCAGTCATCCATCACATATCAATGTTGACGATTTCAACTGATTTAGAACATACAGTTGTACGCCACACCTCGCAGGAAGTCACCAATTTCCATCAAGCCATCACGGTATCGCTCGACTAGTCCTTTGAGCCTGGCTTCAAAGACCTGCCACTGGCGTCGTTTGGCAGCTGGCGGTACTCCTCTTTGAAGTTTCTCAAACTCCGTCGCCCAGTGGTCTTCCTCGTTCTGGAGTTTGGTGATGAGTTCAAAAATGCCTGGATGGGCACAGTTCACTCGCAGGCGGAAACGGTTGTGCCACCCTTCCACGCCATTATTGGTGCGCGCTAGGCCTTCTCGAGTGCGCTCGAATTGGGACCACTCATGCGGCGGAAACCTGGCATTTCTCCACCGACCTCCCATCTCTCGTCCGACGTAGTGGGCCTCAAAGTACGCAACTAGAGCGAGTGCGTCGCCTGGGAGTTGTGCTGCCGCCGTTTCCAGACCGGCAGGGATCTCCTGTTCGGGCAGGAACGCAGTGGCAGGTAGGCAGCGCACTTTGTGAGCGAAGTCTGCGTTCTGCCTGTACAACGGAGCCAGGCCAAGCTCTTGCACATTACGCCACACGTCCTGCGTCAGGTGAAAGAAGCGCACCTTAGCCGGAAACACCGCACACAGCGCATTGATGGCCCCTCGTTCCAGGTCCGTTACAACTGTCCCATCAAGCACAGCTTCAGGAAATTGAATTAGCAGTTCTCTGCGAAGGACTCCAAGCATATGGGTGTAGGTCGCCACATCCTTGTTGAGGAGGAGGGCGTATGCACAGGGCATCATCTTGTCGTTGACTATGGCGTGCACAGTGTACAATTGCTCGAAAATCTCAGGACATACCTTGAACGTACCATCAGCTGCCCAATGCGGGTTGTCCACGAGATTCTTGAGACTCTGATCGCTAGCATACAGCAGCATCCGCGACCCGCCATATTCAGTGTCATTGGAACTGTCGTACAGCAAGAAGCGCCCTGCTGGTTTGTCAGGCCGTTCTACCGTAATCGTAAATCGTTCAGGCAACTGTAACTCCTCTGCTGTGCGTGGCCGTGCTGGAGTCCCATGGGCATTACTTCGGTATCGCCGGATACTTATGTGGATGTCACTATGTCCATGATACTAGCAACGCATTCGCATTCGGATTCAGCATCCTATTCGCATACTCTCCGAATTCGTTAATTTTTTCAGGATATGATCTTTGTCGCTTGCAAAAGTAAGGCAAACAAGGATTATTCAGTAGGACGAGCGGTTCGATCTCCAGAGGCCCAGAGAGGTCACTCGGGTCAAATTAGAAGTTTTTCACTTAGCCGAATGATTCCAACGCCTAGATGTCCGCTGTCCATCAAAGATGCAGCACATCGAATTACGTTAACTTCAATGTCACAGTTTGACCTCAGGTCACCAAAGTTGGTTTTACTCATGCACTATATCTATTTACGGGGTACCGAATAAAATCATGGTGACACATTCGATATACCTGATTTTTGCAGGTCATAGTCTACATAGCACGTACATAGAGCACATCGATCAAAATGACCCATTATGGCCACTGATTTATCACCGTTCGCCAAAAAAAGCCCAAAAAATGCAACGATACCAAATTCTTGTGTATCCGATAACTTCCGCAAAATTTTACCTGGCACGACGAAAAAACACCCAGACATTGGTTATGGCCCATGGATGCAGCACATTGAAGTATCTGGCCTAGAATCTCATAGTTTGACCTATATTCGCAAAATACTGTTTTGACCATGCATTATTGCCATCTACGGGGTACCTGATAATACCTTCCTAAATACATTCATCGGACGGACATTAGCGGCAAAAAATCTCCCATCGGACAAGAAAGCAGCACACCTAAGCATGTCACCTTCAAGTTCGCCATTTGACCTCAGGTCAACGAAGACTTTAACATTACACCCTATGGGAATATCACGGTGCACCGAATACAATTTTCCTCAATACATTTATCGGATGGATATTAGCGTCGAATAATCGCCCACCGAGCAAGGACGCAGCACATCCGAGCACGTGACCGTCAGTGCCAGCGTTTGACCTCAGGTCAGGTTTTATGAAATTCAGAAAAAGAAAGTAGTCCACTTGGGTACCGTATGTTGGCCAAACGAAGCATTGAATGTAGACTATCTCAACACTGATGCATGCACTAGCAACACAAGAAGCAACACACCACGTGACCTGACGTCTATCGATGACGCATTTCATCAGGTAGCACTAGCATCCCATTCAACAACGCATTCAGAAACGAATTCACCAATATCCTCCGATTCATCTGAAAATTTGACAGAACCTTCGCAGACATACCCGTACATGTATCCCGAAAGGATTTTCTGCTACGACGAACCATTTCGCTTTCAGGGGCGAAAAGGTCAGCCAGGTCAAATCTGAGGTACTGCATAACCTGCCGGAGAATTCACTTATTGGAATGATTCAAACGCTTGTGCCACCGCTATTACGGTGGCATGCAGCACACCAGGTCAACTGGTGACTCGAGGTCACCATTTGACCTCAGGTCAACGAAGACTTTAACATTACACCCTATGGGAAAATCACGGTGTATCGAATAAAATTGTCCTGAATACATTTATCGGATGGATATTAGCGTCGAATAATCGCCCACCGAGCAAGGATGCAGCACATCCGAGCATGTGATCGTCAGCGCCAGCGTTTGACCTCAGGTCAGGTTTTATGAAATTCAGAAAAAGAAAGTAGTCCGCGAAAGTAGGCGAAATGGTTCGTCGTAGCAGAAAATCGTTTCGCGGATGCATGTACGGGTATGTCTGCGAAGGTTGTGTCAAATTGTCATACGAATTGGAGGACATTAGTGAATTCGTTTCTGAATGCGTTGCTGAATGGAATGCTAGTGCAACCTGATGAAATGCGTCACCGATAGAGGTCAGACCACGCAGTGTGCTGCTTCTTGTGTTGCTAGTGCATGTATCAGTGTTGAGATAGTCTACATTCAATGCTTCGTTTGGCCCGCATACGGTACCCAAGTGGACTGCTTTCTTTTTCTGAGTTTCATAAAACCTGACCTGAGGTCAAACGCTGGTGCTGACGGGCACATGCTGGGATGTGCTGCGTCCTTGCTCGGTGGGCGATCATTCTACGCTAATATCTATTCGATAAATGTATTCAGGAAAATTGTATTCGGTATACCGTGATTTTCCCATAGGGTGCAATGTTAAAGTCTTCGTTGACCTGAGGTCAAATGGTGACCTCGAGTGACCAGTTCTCTTGGTGTGCTGCATGCCACCGTGATAGCGGTGACACAAGCGTTTGAATAATTCCAATAAGTGAATTCTCCGGCAAGTTATGCGGTACCCCAGATTTGACCTGGCTGACTTTTCGCCTCTGAAAGCGAAATGGTTCGTCGTAGCAGTAACTCGTTTCGGGATGCATGTACGGGACCTGAGGTCAAATGGTGAACTTGAAGGTGACATGCTTGGGTGTGCTGCTTTCTTGTCCGATGGGAGATGTTTTTGGCGCTAATGTCCATCCGATGAATGTATTTAGGAAGGTATTATCAGGTACCCCGTAGATGGCAATAATGCATGGTCAAAACAGTATTTTGCGAATATAGGTCAAACTATGAGATTGTAGGGCAGATGCTTCAATGTGCTGCATCCATGGGCCATAACCAATGTCTGGGTGTTTTTTCGTCGTGCCAGGTAAAATTTTGCGGAAGTTATCGGGCACACAAGAATTTGGTATAGTTGCAATTTTTTTTTTTGGGCGAACGTTGATGAATAAGTGGCTGGCCATAATGGGTCATTTTGATCGATGTGCTCTATGTACGTGCTATGTAGACTATGACCTGCAAAAATCAGGTATATCGAATGTGTCACCATGATTTTATTCGGTACCCCGTAAATAGATATAGTGCATGAGTAAAACCAACTTCGGTGACCTGGGGTCAAACTGTGACATTGAAGTTAACGTAATTCGGTGTGCTGCATCTTTGATGGACAGCGGACATCTAGGCGTTGGAATCATTCGGCTAAGTGAAAAACTTCTAATTTTATGCGGTACACCGTTTTTGACCCGAATGACCTCTCTGGACCTCTGGAGATCGAACCGCTCGTCCTACTGAAGAATCCTTGTTTGCCTTACTTTTGCAAGCGACAAAGATCATATCCTGAAAAAATGAACGAATTTGGAGAGTATGCGAATAGGACGCTGAATGCGAATTTGAATGCGTTGCTAATATCCTGGACATGATGTCACTGTCTTTCGGCATCGTTGAATGCGTTGCTAATATCATGGACATGATGTCACTGTCTTTCGGCATCGTCGCTAGAACAACTCGCGGCACGCTCCTTTTTGCTTCTTGGCGAACGTCGTGGATGGGTTCCATAGTATTCTCTGCTCGCATTTTCATATCCAGTCGGACCCTGGTTCTGTTCACTGCCGCAGCATCTGGTGCATGGTTGTGGTCCTGAGTTGGCACAAAACTGTCGGCGATTTTCTTCCCCCGGCCCGGACACCTTCTGTTCTTGTTATTCGCGTATGTACATTTGAAGTAAGTGGTACCGTCTCGTATATAATCCTGACAGTACATAAATCCCTGATAAATAATCCGGTCGTTTTTGGCTCCTTGAACTACTTCCATCGTTGGTAAA
>JAOTOM010001867.1:0-25000 GCA_034440615.1 Ashinkailepas kermadecensis | reverse complement strand
CAAAGGAATCAGCCAAAGGAATGCCAAATGAATAAGCCAAAGGGATAAGCCAAAGTAATAAGCGAAAGGGATAAGACAAAGGAATAAGCCAAAGGAATAAGCCAAAGGAATAAACTAATGGAATAGTTCAAAGGAATGCACCAAAGCCAAATAAATAAGCCAAAGGAATGCACCGAAGCCAAAGGAATGCGCCAAAGGAATGCACCAATGCCAAATGAATGCGCCAAAGGAAAGAACCAAAGCCAAATGAATGAGCCAAAGAAATGCACCACAGCCAAATGAATGCGCCAAAGGAATGCCCCAAAACAAAGGAATGCCCCAAAGAAATGCACCAAAGCTAAAGGAATCCGCCAAAGGAATGCACCAAAGTCAAAGGAATGAGCCAAAGGAATAAGCCAATGGAAGAAGCCAATGGAATAAGCCAATGAAATAAGCCAATGGAATAAGCCAATGTAATAAGCCAATGGAATAAGCCAAAGGAATAAGTCAAAGGAATAAGCCAAAGGAATAAGCCAAAGGAATAAACCAAAGGAATAAACCAAAGGAATAAGCCAAAGGAATAAGCCAAAGGAATAAGCCAAAGGAATAAGCTAAAGGAATACGCCAATGGAATAAGCCAATGGAATAAGCCAAAGGAATAAGCCAAAGGAATAAGCCAAAGGAATGCACCAAAGCCAAAGAAATAAGACAAAAGAAGGAGCCAAATGAATGCGCCAAAGGAATACACCAAAGCCAAAGGAATGCGCCAAAGGAATGCACCAAAGCCAAATGAATGCGCGAAAGGAATGCACGAAAGCCAAAGGAATGCACCAAAGGAAAGCACTGTAACAAAGTTAGGTTTTGGGGCATCTAAATCCCAGTCATTCAGCCCCCTACCCCCCCAACGTTCAATGCCGGGTGATGTGAATGTGGGTGTCTTGGATGATGAAATGTAATTTGGGCTGCAGCGCCCTGAGCCGGTCGGCTGTCTGAACAGTACGCCTTACCGAGCCGATTGTTGTGGGTCGCCTATCCGGTGCATCCTGTCGGAACAGCTCACGTGTGCGGCGCCAGGCCGAGCGAGGCTACCGAGGTGCCGTCTCAGCACTCGTTCCCACGTTGGGCCAGTCTCTGGATGTCATCAGAGGCGGCTCTGATATCTGACTCTGAGCTGACATTGTGTCTCTGATGTCTGATGTCAGAGAGCGCGCCCGCCTGCAGTAGTCTGCTATTGTTCTCGACTCGGGCACGACGTCCGGACCATGCGACGCAATAGTGGCGTGTTGGTCACGTGGGACAGGCGTTGCCGAGGGTATCTAGCGACGGTACCGCGAGGCAGTAGGGCTCTCTTGGGGGAACGGTCGTGGTGGGCGGTCGCCCCTCTGGCGGCCGCCGTCTGGCCAGCCCTGGCCCCATACTAAGGTACGCCTGGACTCTGCCTGAGAGTCGCTGTTTGTGGAGATGTAATTATCTGATAGAAATAGTTGCACCTGTCTGTCAAAATGAAACTACCTTGTTAACGCTATATCACGCTGCGCATTATTGTTTGATCTTCGTGGCCATTTGTCTGTTGACTAATAGCACAATATAAAAGTGCTGGTTTTGGAAGTGCGTGTCAAGATGTGAGATCAGAGCTCGGAGATGGAAGGCTTCGAACCATTGAATTTAACCGGGGTCTTAAATATCGTCCAACGCTGAGGTACCCTAAACTATCAACGTGCCAGAAGAGTTTCCCCCTTCAGGGATGGCCCTGAAAACTCCCCTACAGCACCAAAGCAAAGGGAATACGCCAAAGAAATAAGTTAAGGAATGCCCAAAAGCCAAATAAATAAGCCAAAGGAATGCACCGAAGCCAAAGGAATGCGCTAAAGGAATGCACCAGAGAAAAAGGAACGCGCCAAAGGAATGCACCGAAGGCAAGTGAATGAGCCAAAGGAATAAGCCTAAGCAAATGGAATAAGCCAATGGAACAAACCAATGGAATAAGCCAATGGAATAAGCCAATGGAATGTACCAAAACCAATGGAATGCACCAAAGACAAAGGGATAAGCCAAAGGAATAAGCCAAAGGAATGCGCCAAAGGAATGCGCCAAAGGAATGCACCAAAACAAAGGAATGCACCACAGAAATGCACCAAAGCTAAAGGAATCCGCCAAAGGAACGCACCAAAGCCAAAGGAATGAGCCAAAGGAATAAGCCGATGGAATAAGCCAATGGGAAAAGCCAATGGAATAAGCCAATGGAATAAACCAAAGGAATAAGCAAAAGGAATAAGCCAAAGGAATAAGCCAAAGAAATAAGCCAAAGAAATAAGCCAAAGAAATAAGCCAAAGGAATAAGCCCAAGGAATGCACCAAAGCCAAAGGAATGCGCCAAAGGAATACACCAAAACCAAAGGAATAAGACAAAGTAATAAGCCAAAGAATAAGCCAAAGGAATAAGCCAAAGGAATAAGCAAAAGGTATAAGCCAAAGGAATAAGCCAATGGAATAAGCGAAAGGAATAAGCCAAAGGAATAAGCCAAATTAATAAGCCAAACTAATAACCCAAAGGAATAAGCCAAAGGAATAAGCCAAAGGAATAAGCCAAAGGAATAAGCCAAAGGAATAAGCCAATGGAATAAGCCAATGGAATAAGCCAAAGGAATGCACCAAAGCCAAAGGAATAAGCCAAAGTAATGAGCCAAAGGAAAGCGCGAAAGGAATGCGCCAAAGGAATACGCTAAAGGAATACGCTAAAGGAATACGCTGTACATGTGTGATGTGATGCTCCTGAGGCTTGGGAGGAACACTCAGGGATGAACAGAGCAACCTAAGATGGAATAAGCCAATGGAATAAGCCAATGGAATAAGCCAAAGGAATAAGCCAAAGGAATGCGCCAAAGGAATGCGCCAAAGGAATGCGCCAAAGGAATAAGACAAAGGAATAAGCCCAAGGAATGAGCCAAAGGAATGAACCAAAGGAATAAGACAAAGGAATAAGACAAAGGAATAAGACAAAGGAATAAGACAAGGGAATAAGACAACGGAATAAGACAAAGGAATAAGCCAAAGGAATAAGCCAAAGGAATAAGCCAAAGGAATAAGCCAAAGGAATACGCCAAAGGAATAAGCCAAAGGAATAAGGCAAAGGAATAATCCAACGGAATAAGCCAAAGGAAGAAGCCAAGGGAATAAGCCAATGGAATAAGCCAATGGAATAAGCCGATGGAATAAGCCAATGGAATACACCAATGTAATAAGCCAATGGAATAAGCCAATGGAATAAGCCAATGGAATAAGCCAAAGGAATGCGACAAAGGAATGCGTCAAAGGAATAATACAAAGGAATAAGACAAAGGAATAAGCCCAAGGAATGAGCCAAAGGAATAAGACAAAGGAATAAGACAAAGGAATAAGACAAAGGAATAAGACAAAGGAATAAGACAAAGGAATAGGACAAAGGAATAAGACAAAGGAATAAGACAAAGGAATAAGACAAAGGAATAAGACAAAGGAATAAGACAAAGGAATAAGACAAAGGAATAAGACAAAGGAATAAGACAAAGGAATAAGACAAAGGAATAAGACAAAGGAATAAGACAAAGGAATAAGACAAAGGAATAAGACAAAGGAATGACAAAAGACAAAGGAATCAAAAGACAAAGGAATAAGACAAAGGAATAAGACAAAGGAATAAGACAAAGGAATAAGACAAAGGAATAAGACAAAGGAATAAGACAAAGGAATCAGATAAAGGAATAAGACAAAGGAATAAGACAAAGGAATAATCCAACGGAATAAGCCAAAGGAATAAGCCAAATGAATAAGCCAAAGGAACAAGCCAAAGGAATAAGCTAAGGGAATAAGTCAATGGAATAAGCCAATGGAATAAGCCAATGGAATAAGCCAATGGAATAAGCCAAAGAATGCACCAAAGCCAAAGGCATAAGCCAAAGGAATGAGCCAAAGGAATGCGCAAAAGGAATGCGCCAAAGGAATACGTTAAAGGAATACGCTAAAGGTACACGCTGTACATGTGTGATGTGATGCTCCTGAGGCTTGGGAGGAACACTGAGGGATGAACAGAGCAACCTAAGATGGAATAAGCCAATGGAATAAGGCAATGTAATAAGCCAATGGAATAACCCAATGGAATAATCCAATGGAATAATCCAAAGAAATGCGCCAAAGGAATGCGCCAAAGGAATAAGACAAAGGAATAAGACAAAGGAATAAGCCAAAGGAATGAGCCAAAGGAAGAAGACAAAGGAATAAGACAAAGGAATGAGCCAAAGGAATAAGACAAAGGAATAAGCCCAAGGAATAAGCCAACGGAATAAGCCAAAGGAATAAGCCAAAGGAATAAGCCAAAGGAATAAGCCAAAGGAATAAGCCAAAGGAATACGCCAAAGGAATAAACCAAAGGAATAAGCCAAAGGAATAAGCCAAAGGAATAAACCAAAGGAATAAGCCAAAGGAATGAGCCAAAGGAATAAGCCAAAGGATTAAGCCAAAGGAATAAGCCAAAGGAATAAGCCAAAGGAATATATGTGTATGTGTATGTGTGTGTGTGTGTGTGTGTGTGTGTGTGCGTGTGCGCTCAAGTACATTTGCTCTCAAGTACATTTCCACATACGTACATGTACACATACGTGCACGTGCGCTTACATACACTTTGATTACGTGAAGCTGTATTTGCGTACATTTGCCCTTACGTACTTTTGCGGTTACGTACATTTGCGCATACGTACTTTTGAGCTTACGTACATTTGCGCTTACGTACTTTTGCGCATACGTGCATTTGTGCTTGCGTACGTTTGCGCTTAGGTACGTTTGCGCTTACGTACCTTTGCGCTTACGTACTTTTGCGCATACGTGCATTTGCGCTTATGTACATATGTACATTTGCGCATACGAACTTTTGCGCATACGTACATTTGCGCTTACGTGCATTTGTGCATACGTACTTTTGCGCACACGTACATTTGCGCTTACGTACATTTGCGCATACGTACATTTGCGCATACGTACATTTGCGCTTACGTACATTTGCGCATACGTACTCTTGCGCATACGTACATTTGCGCATACGTACCTTTGCGCTCACGCACATTTGCGCATACGTACTTTTGCGCATACGTACATTCGGGCTTACGTACATTTGCGTTTACGTACACGTGCGCTTTCAGACATTTGGGTCACCTAAAGCTGTATTTCCATGTATTTGCTATCACGTAAATTTGCGGTGACGTACAATTGCGCATACGGGCATTTGCCTATACATACTTTTGCGAATACGTACACTTGCACTTACGTACTTTTGCGCATACGTACATTTGCGCTTACGTACATTTGTGCATACGTACTTCTGCGCATACGTACATTTGCGCTTACGTACATTTGCGCATACGTACTTTTGCGCATAAGTACATTCGCGCTTACGTACATTTGCGCTTACGTACACGTGCGTTTTCAGACATTTGGGTTACCTAAAGCTATATTTCCATGTATTTGCTATCACGTAAATTTGCGGTTACGTACAATTGCGCATATGGGCATTTGCCTATACCTACTTTTGCGAATACGTACATTTGCACTTACGTACATTTGCGCTCAAGTACATTTACACATACGCACATGTACACATACGAACACGTGCGCTTTCATACACTTCGGTTACGTACAGCTGTATTTGCGTACATTTGCTCTTATGTACTTTTGCGGTTACGTGCATTTGCGCATACGTACTTTTGAGCTTACGTACATTTGCGCTGACGTACTTTTGCGCATACGTGCATTTGCGCTTGCGTACATTTGCGCTTAGGTACGTTTGCGCTTACGTAGACTTGCGCTTACGTACATTTGCGCTTACGAACTTTTGCGCATACGTACATTTGCGCTTACGTACATTTGCGCATACGTAATTTTGCGCATACGTACATTTGTGCTTACGTACATTTACGCATACGTACTTTTGCGCATACGTACATTTGCGCTTACGTACATTTGCGCATACGTACTTTTGCGCATACGTACATTTGCGCTTACGTACATTTGCGCATACGTACTTTTACGCATACGTACATTTACGCTTACGTACATTTGCGCATACGTACTTTTGCGCATACGTACATTTGCGCATACGTACATTTGCGCTTACGTACATTTGCGCATACGTACTTTTGCGCATACGTACATTTGCGCTTACGTACATTTGCGCTTACGTACATTTGCGCATACGTACATTTGCGCATACGTACATTTGCCATACGCACATTTGCGCTTACGTACATTAGCCATACGTACATCTGCGTTTACGTACAATTGCCATACGTACATTTGCGCTTACGTACATTTGCTTACGTACCTTTGCGTACGTACATCTGCCATACGTACATTTGTCCTTACGTACATTTGTCCTAGAATCCTAAATAGTACGCCTTTAGCGGCTCCTTATAACTTGTGCAACGACAGCCAGAATTGAAGCCTTGTGATTTTGTGCAATCATGTTTTATTGGGCTCAAATGTATTGAACACCGTCTTCATGGAGGTATAAACGTGCTCGGCAAACAGCACAGGCAGGGTGGGAATTAAGGCACTTCTTCAGATATTTTATTTCTGAAAACATTTTTGCACTCTGGGCTCATACTGGATAGGATGGGCTTCACATGTACTCCGACACAAACATGCAGAAGGAACAAAAATACCACTAAAACAAACACAAGACAACATCCACCAAACAACATGTATTTTACCAATTAAAACCCACTTTCGTACCATCAAGCCAAAAAAACAACCAAACCCATACCCCCCCCAACCGCAACCACCGGAAATGCCGACAACAACGCAACCACCGAAAATGCCGACAACAACGCAACCACCGGAAATGCCGACAACAACGCAACCACCGGATATGCCGACAACAACGCAACTACCGGAAATGCCGACGATAACGCAACCACCGGAAATGCCGACAACAACGCGCCAACGTCGCTTGCAAGACCGCGCGCCTGCGCACTGAATAAAGTGGCCTCCGGGCGCTACGAGTTCGGCCGAGGCGTCTCCGGAAACGTCTCCAGAATTCTAATCCAAACGAGACCGAAAACATCTCGAAGCAAAACCAAGCTTAGGCCAGTTGGTCATATACCGCTGCGAAGCCGGACACCATCAAAGGCTTCGACGCCGCTGGCGCCACATAAGGGCCACCACCAAGGTGCTCGCATCCGCAGCACCGCGGGGGCACGAAAAGCCCGGTGGCACCGAAGGCGTGCAGCAAGCCGAGCCAACGCCAGCTGTGCCACCCAACCCAACCGACTGCAACTCGCACGACCAGCCTGCCACCAACTCGACCTCTTCACTTCCGACTTCCAGCCACGCTTCATCACCAGCTTCCAGACTGCTCTGCACCTTCAACTCGTCTACAGGTTGGTCCGGCGGTGCCGCCACCCCCCCTCCCCTCACTCCCTATTCCGCCGATATTTGCAAAAAGTGTGCACCTTTCTTTCCTAACCACAACGCCAAACCCTGGACCCACTACACTCACGAAACATGGACACCACATTGAACACACCGACGGGTGACTTTCTCTTCTGCCGCCGGGATGATGGGGAGCCCATGGGCTCCCTTGACCCCTGGACGGTGGAGGAGGAGATCATCCGTCGGACTCGGCAGCCCCTACACTCACGCCAAATTCGCTCTGGGGCACTTCTTATTCAGGCATACAACTCCCACGACGCAGACACACTGACACATATCACAGACATCACTGGCATACCAGTCACCATAACACCAGCCGCACACCTCAACATATCACAAGGCACGATACACGCTCTGGAGGTGGCCTGGATGACGGAGGAGGAACTGACGCTCAGGTTCAGGAACCAGGGCATCTCCTCCGTCTACAGGCCACCCACCCCAGCACACAAACAAGACTCGCATGCTCTCATACTGACCACCACAAGACAACCGCCCACACACGTTAGAGCCGGCTACATTAGGTACACTCGGTATCGGTAGGATGTTCGGGGGTACCCTTAACTATGGCTGGTCCCTAGGAACGTAGGCTGTGCTGCTCCACACTAATAATTACTACAAAAACTAAAAAAAAGGTAGACTGCGCCGCTTCACAGTTATGCGTTGCGTGACAGTCCGCAAGTTTCACCACCGATCAGCCGTAGGTATTCGCTTGTGCGGTCGTCGGGTGGTCATTTGCCCTGCAGCCATGCAGTGAGAAACAAGGGTCTACGCTGTTCCCGCCTTGCATTCCTCAGTCGGCCAAACAACATTGGCAGTTCAGCGATCGGTCCACCACTCGACCTCTGTAGACAAGCAGAGTTTGATCGCTGTGGTTTTCGGACTTCGGCAACACAGAATGAGCTGGAAGTGTTGGAAGGAGCTCGGTTGGAAAGGATGTAGCGAAAGGAGAGGGGCATTTCATGATGTCAACGGAGGATTCTCCTACCCTACAATAATAACATAATTTCTAACTTTTACACTTTTTAGAACTTTAGTTCGAATTCTTGCTGGGGTGGCTTTATAAACCAGGATCCAATTGCTAAACAGACCTTGCTTGAGCCCTAGCCGCATCACCCGATCCATTGATTGCAGTTCTACAGTAGATGTTTGGCAAAATGCTTTACGTGCCGCTAATGCATTCACACGGCCACCCCGGAAGCTCGCTTTTCCACATTATCGTGCCAGTTGCCAATTGACCCTCCTAGCCAGTGGCTAAAAGCAAGCGCGTGAAGCGGCTCGAACCCAGCCTTTCAAGGACAGGAGAGACCAGCGCATGCCAGTGCCCAAGCCAACTGGGCTACCGGGGCGGCGGATCCCAAGGCGGCACTTGCTTGCTTAATTCAGATTCATTGATGAATCGATTAACTACTTGCTTACATTACATCTGTTTCATTGATATTCACGCGTTGTTGAGCAGCGGCATATGTTGTATGCTATGAATTATTTATTGTATATATTGTACGCTATATTGCAAGCGACATATTCAGATTATCTATGCGCAAGTAAAATATTTCTTCAAACGGATACCATCTAATTAGTTTGCCATAATACATTTTTAGTTTATATTGCTTCAGCACGAAATGTAACCGGGTCGCCCGTTCTTCTTATTTATCCAATAAGATAAATTATTTCTCTCCGTTCTTATATATTCTTATAATTATATGTCTCCGTTCTTCTTATTCTTATTTATTTATAGGTCAGGATTCACACAACAAGCTCTGCTTAGCAATTGGATCCTGGTCCATAAAGCCACCCCAGCAAGAGTTCGAGAAGAGTGCCAGAAATATTGCTTCATAAGAAGTAAAATATTTGTATGGTAAAATAGTTGGATGGTGTCTGAGTGAAGAAATACTTTATCCCCACGCAATTCTGAATATGTCGCTTGCAGTACAGTGCACAACATATGCAATAAATAATATGATATCATGCAACACATTCCCTGCGCCGTAAAACATGTGGTTCTCAATGAAGTAGATGCAATTTAATCAAGTAACTAATTGACTTGTCAATGAATCTGAATTAAGCAAGCAAGTGCCTCCCTGTGACTTGCCGCCTCGCTAGCTTAGTTGGCTAGAGCGCTGTCGTGCACCCGTCTCCGCTGTCCTGGCAATGCTGGGTTCGAGTCGCTTCGCGTGCTCGCTTTTAGTCCCCAGCTGGGAGGGTCAGTCGAGAGCGAGCTGCCGGGGTCGCCGTGTCGGTGTATTGACGGTACGTGAAGCGCTTTGCCAAATTTAGACTGTAAAACTGTAAGTCATGGAATCATGGCCATGGTTCACGAAACCAGCTCTTCTTAGCAATTGGATCCTGGTTCATAAAGCCACCCCAGCAAGAGTTCGAACTACATTTCTAAAACGTATAAATGTTGGACATTCTATTATTATTTTGGGGCCAGCGAATACTTCATTGACATCATAAACCTCCCATCTCCTTTCGCTACATCTTTGTACCTGAGCTTTTTCCAACCTTTCCTGCTCATTCTGTGTTGGCGAAGTCCGAAATGCACAGCGATCAAACTCTGTTTGTCTACAGAGGTCGAGTGGTGGACCGATCGCTGAACTGCCAATGTTGTTTGGCCGATTGAGGAATGCAAGGCGGGAACAGCGTAGACCCGTGTTTCTCACTGCATGGCTGCAGGGCAAATGACCACCCGACGACCGCACATGCGAATACCTACGGCTGACCGGTGGTGAAACTTGCGGACTGTCACGCAACGCATAACTGTGAAGCGGCGCAGTCTACCAGTAATTATTAGTGTGGAGCAGCACAGCCTACGTTCCAAGGGGTCAGCCATAGTTAAGGGTACCCCCGAACATCCTACCGATATCGAGTGTACCAGGTCACTCCACGAGCACCCCTGCCTCGACGCTGCCAGTTCTGTCAGCGGTGCGGACATTGGAAGGAGGAGGGGGTGTAACGACACAAAACCCACCTGCGCAAACTGTGCCGCACCACACCACATAAACACATGCACCACCAGCACACAATGCTGCGTCGGTTGCGGCGGAGACCACACCTCCCGGGACAGGGCCTTCCCTAGGTGGAAGAGGGAGAAGGAGATTCTCCGTCTTGTCCACCTAGAGGGCTGGGCCCTGCCGCGGGCAAGGTTGTGGGTCAACGGCCAGCAGCCGACGCAGACTACACATCATAACAAGGTGTACATGCACTCTACACAAACACAAACATCTCACACTACACCACCCATCAAAGAAACACAGACAGACCCAGCAATCATCAGCAGACCACAACCCAAGGCGCCAAAACAAAACGAACCCCGACACTACTCACCCACCCACCCAACACAGGCACCACCCCCAGTACCACAACGCGGAACACGCAACCCATCACCAGTACCAGGCCCATCACAACCATCACTAACAACCTACGCAGTGCGCAAAATCCCCGCTTTGAAATCGAGACACTCACAGACTCAGACGACAACATCACGGTCACTACCCACGCACCTACCACACGAGCAAACAACAAAACAAACACCACCTCTACCAACAACAAACCACACACTCGCGCCAAAACCTCTCGACACTAAACATCCCAAACAACTCCTATCACCTAGACTCTCCCAACTCTACCCATGTGTAATTTAAAAGGAATGAATTAAATAAAATAAAAAGGAAAAGAAACACAAAAGAGCAAAGAACAAAAAAAAGAAAGGAAAAAAACAAAACAAACAAAGAAACAAAAAGAGAAGGGAAAAAACAACTAAAAGGCCAAAACCTTTAAACAAAAAAAGAAAGAAGAAACAAACAAACACTTACTAAAAGAAAAGACCCACAACAGTGTACAATCATATGTGTATGTTCTT
Source organism: Ashinkailepas kermadecensis (assembly GCA_034440615.1). Lineage (NCBI taxonomy): Eukaryota > Metazoa > Arthropoda > Thecostraca > Neolepadidae > Ashinkailepas > Ashinkailepas kermadecensis. The sequence goes on along the minus strand of JAOTOM010001867.1, from coordinate 13,704 downwards.
GCAATGTTAAAGCGAACGGCGATGACCGACACTCCCCCATTCTACACCCCTTACGGCGCCGTCCGAACTACTTCTATCATCTCATATCTAAAACACCTAAACAGCCGATATCACCTGACGGTGGCAGGCTTGTCAAACTCACTCAACAACAACAACAACTCCGGAAACCTGCTTTCGAGCCACCCTATAGTGGGAATAATTGCCAGTTTTAAGAGACTTCTTCCGGAGGCGCGGAGTGCACCGTTCAGAATTGGCTGTGCTGGTGTTTTCTGTTCTGAAATCTAGCTGTCGACGAATCGAAACAAAACAATTTGTTATGACGTCATAACAATTAACAACTTTGAACGCATCGTTAATCGCGTGGCCCCAGAATGACACCAACTTGATTGGACGTGTGCTTGGCGAAGGTTTCTGCGGAGGCGAGTTGGTACCTATGTGGTGTCCCGATCACAGCCCACCTGGCGGCCGAGTGTGGAGCTCGGGCGTTTCACGCCGAGCCGGCAGAGGGCTGACCCCGTCCGACCCCGGCTGGCCGGCGGGCAGTGAGGTGGCGTGAGGAGTGGAGAGCAGACTGGTGTTAGAGCGTCGGATTGTGCATTTCGTTGTTATAATACCAAGTGCGTTGCCCGTCGCTGTCGCGTGTTTGTGACCGAGCAGAAGAGGCAAGGAAGGGACAGAACAACTCATCTATCACGTGGTTGAGTTGGATCGCTTCTAGGTAGGTACGTGCATTTAGGTCGGCTATGGAGGTGAAGTGTGAAACGTGAAGTATCTTTGTTTCTGTTTTATACGCCTAACCTAGTGTTTAAACTAACGTAAACGTGAAGCACCGACCAATAGTAATTATAGTGCCATCCATACCTTCTTTGTTCCTTGGTATCGGCACTGAACAAAGACAACACAAAAAATAGTTCTAACGAGGCGCAAACAAGCAAGCAAAGGTGCTAGGTTTGGTTATGCTTCTCTGTTAAGTTGAACAATTTTTCAAAAACATCCAACATTAAACAAAGAAAGACAACTTAACATGCGCCCTGGAGGGCCTTTGAAAATTACGGCCACTGGAGAGGGGAGGTCCCCCCCCCCCCAAGATCTCGTCTCCTATCATAGCTAGAGTAACGAAATTTTCAGGGTAGATGGGTACGGTGGTTAACTCTATTGTGTGAAAATTTCATGACGGGTCAATATCTTCAAGGTCAAATGAGGTCACGTCATATTTGGCTTGTTTTGCATGGCTTGGCTTGACATGGTTATGAATCGCTGCGATTGTGTTTAAATGCTCCAAAATGGGCATCAATGATGTTTTGGACATAACTAATGATGCAATACAGATGATAGATCTGACATTTGACCTCAGGTCACATCAGCTATTTATCAGGTCAGTTACCGGAACCGGGCCACCCGCCAGACAGGTGGGATACCCGGCACAATCGGCTTCACGAAGAAAGGGCTGAAGTACATGAATAAAGTATGGAAATGCTTAGGTTCACAATGCCAAAAACAGAAGTTTTCGGTAGGGAGTAGCATGCAAAATGACATGAATTGCATGACTGTCATTTGCATTGATGACAACCTTCCAGTTGAACAAGTTTGGTTGCATTGACCTGTCATGAACTTGACCTGAGTTGACCTCAGTGACCTAGCTTGATCTTGAAACAATATAGCATAACAATATACATCAAACAAGAAGCTAATATTGTCATGAACACTTCCCTTTTGCCGATACACGGGATGCACATCAGCGCCGATTTTTTTCTGGTCTGACGCTATGAAATGTTTTGACTTTGACAGCCTCTAACTCTACAAATTTTGGCAGATTTTCATTTTTCTTCTTAGCAACGCTAAAAAGAATTTGTATGCAGGTATACAAAAATGACATATATCGGTCAGTAAAGTCAGGAGTTATTGATTAAAAATCGGAGGGGTGGGAGGATTTTGCCCCACACCCTCCCCAGTGGGCATGTAAAAAAATTGTACACCCCAAAAAAATTGAACTTTCTTTGGCATTATTGTAGTCTATTCCCATAAGGTAACCACAAGACAAGTTACACGCACATTTCACCTCCATGAAGCATGCAAGGAGGTTACGTTTGGTTATGTTATGTTAGTTTAGGCTTTTGTTGTATATTAATTTGTATTTTTTTGGGAAATTATTCATACATTTTTTTCAACATTTTTGTGCTCAAAAACAGTTCAGGCTAGCTTAGGGTAGGTGGGTTAGATTAATTCTGTTAATTAAATTTGTAGAGGGAAAAATATGTGGAAATTTTCCATTAAAAAAAGAATTTGCTTTCTTGCATTGAAGGCAAGAAAGCAAATTCTAGGTTAGGTTATGGCAAGAAAGCAAATTCTAGGTTATATATTTATAGGTCAGGCTAGGTTATGTTAAATATTTTTCTTCTTTATTTTGAGCATTGTTTTTTTATGCTATTTTACTGCGACTCTATCAAACCACTTTTTGGGTGTTATTTTGCTTTCTGACCTTCCTTTTCTTCAAAAACATAGTGCTGGGTTAGATTGCACTAGCTTAAGTTAGGTTTTTTTATGTGAAAAGTTTTTGAACCAAAATTGTTTGGAGATTATCCTATTTTAAACATTTCTTCTTACATGCATGGTTTGGCAGTATTATTGCAGTTTAAGGTAACCACAATGCAGCTTTTGCACACATTTTACCTCCATGAAGTGAACCAAAGGGTTAGGTTTCGTTACCTTAGACTAGGCTGAGCTTTTGTTATGAACGAGAGGGAAAAAAGAGTTTGGGAATTTTCAACAAAAATTGGTATTATTGTGCTTTAAGGTGGTAACAAAACAAGCTGTACACACATTTGCCTCCATGATGCAAACAAAGGGGTTTGGTTTGACTAGGTTAGTTTATAACATTTTTTAGTTTGTAAAAGTCTTTTTTCGTAAAATTAAAAAAGAACATTGTTTTTTTCTTGAAAAACAATGTCAGGTTGGGTTAGGTTTTCCATTTGAGAAATTTAAAAAAAATGTATTTCTCGATATTTTTCTAACTTTGTCTTTCAGGCTTTTTTCTACAAAGGGAGGTTAGTCTTGGTTAAGTTAGGTTTTGTTGCATTTTTATACTTTTAAAACATTTATTTTGATGTTCTTTATGCTTTTTATTTATACCTAAATCAAATCCCATTGTTGGGTGTTATCTTGCTCCCAACCTGAAAAGTAAGCATTTGCACAGAAAACGAGTGGTCCCATCATCTTAGTCATTCATAAACTTTGTATTGGAAAGTTAAATCCCAAGAACTCGTACAACAATTTGAAGCACAAATTTTCCAAGAATTTATGGTTTTTCTTCAAGAACAGTTTAGGCTACGTTAGGTTTCATTAGGTTTTTTTAGTTTAATTTCTTGTTAATAAAAAAAATTACATTCAGAAAAAGGTGTTTTCCTGCATGGAAGCTTTTGCTAGGTTTAGTTATGTTACTTTTTCTCTTCATATTGAATATGAATTATTATGCTATATTACCAAAGACATGAGTGATCCATTATCTTGGTCACATGCATACACATTGTATTGGAAAGATGCATCACAAAAAAATTTAAAAAGCTTAAAGCAAAGTTTACCATTTTCTGAAGTCTTGGCATTTTGTGTGTTTTACCACAAAAAGTTGTTTATTTTGTCTTAAGAGGTTATGCTGTTTTTTTTTGGTTTAACTGTTGCATTATTCTTCATCGTACCCCAGTGTGTAAGATAAAGGTTTGTTGTTTGCTGTGAGATATTCAAACAAGCACAGATGGATGTCAAAATTTGCCATGAAACAACCATTGAAAATGTTTTTTCCTAGTTCTTTAGACTCGGTTATAAGCCAATAGTGTATGTATGACTGTCTTTCATCTCCTTTGATATTTGATTTAATTTAGGAATATTTATATTCGTGATCAGTAGTGCAGTTAGGATTTTCCTAAGTAAAAATGGTGATGAAACAGAGAAAGCATCTGGCGTGCCTTACACATAAAAATATATGGTTTCGTGTTCAAAATTTCACTTTTTATTGTTGATGTAGCGTATTTGTGGGTCCTAGTGTGGGAGTGGGGCAAGGCCCCCTACTTGGCTGCTCTGTTAACCCGCGCTGTCTCGGGGGGAGGGTTGATAGGCGCCCCCCTAAGGTTTTCCGCGGATTGCGCAAGAACGGCGCGCGGCAGTGCGCCGAAATTTAGGCATACCTTTTCCTAACATCAATTTGGCATGTTGTGTCCAAGTTTTGAGGTCTGGTCATCTAGGGCCAACGAGTTAGTCAAGGTCAAGTGAGGTCACCTCCAGAAAAGGTCAACCAGTCGTCACGCTTTAACTGATAAAGATATTTGAATGAAACTTTCAGCGTTTGCTTATCTTTAGGGACAAAATAAAACGCACAAGGGATTTTTTTTCTCCGTTTTTGATTACTTATTAGTTTTTGATATTTGTCCCTTAGAGCTAAAATCGAAGATTCTGGCTAAAGTAAGCATTTTTTATGCGAACAAATTGACTTCGAACAACGTTTTGGGGTCCGCTCTAACCATTAGAGAAAACAAAATTAAAGAATTGTAAACTCCAAATTTTGAAATTCCAAAAAATCAATTAAAGTTCATAAAAAAATAAATCTCGATTTTTGGGTGGCAAACATTTTTATGGCCATGATCGATTTCGCCTTCCTTTTCTGATTCCAAATAATTTTTGTTTTCAAATCTCCCCAAAATGAACTCCCCAGAGCCAAAAACATGATGTAAGTCGTGAAAACCTAGGCCCTCTAGTGGCTTCATTTTTGTTGGGGGGGATACAATTTTGGGGGTGGTGTATGGCCCAACTCGTCGAGCGCTTTCCAATGACAACTCATTCTCTTTCGTGCGACGCTTAGTTTTGAGATTAGAGGGGGGTATAATAAAATTTACCAAAAAAAAGGCGACATGCTCCATTTGCAATGCCATGATTCGTAACGAGAAAAACTTGAACAGACATTTCCACCGTCGCGATGGAAATGAACTTAGTTCGCTTGGCAAACAAGGAAAACTGTTGTCTCATTATTTGTTGTTGATATCAAAGATAATTCGCCACAAGGCTTATACACAGGCATCGACAGAAAGCCTGCCATCTGCTGATAAGGGACAAGGGTCTACTGTGAGCAGATCCAAATTAGCCATGCAAGAATGCAAGACACCTGTCATTAATGTGGTGGAATCATCTGAATCTGATGGTCAAAAGGATAATTCATGTAATCCAGTGCATGGCGAGACGTCGCCCGAAGCGCATGCACTTGGTAAATTACATCGTGCAGCCAGTGTCTCGGACCTAAATTTCCTTGCAAGTATTGATCCATCACATCAGCATAGTAATAGTGATCTAGCATGCTATTCGACAGCCATACGGATCTGGCCTTATCAAGTTGTCACAAGGTGGGAGAAACAATTGCTCCACAGCTAGAAGTTATTGAATAACCATGTGATGCTGTTGTAGATTCTTTGGTTAGTCCTCATGAGTTAATCCAGTTAGTCGGCAGGACAACGCAAACACAAACCAGTGATGGGGCTGCAGGAATTGGTACTAGAAATTTGAAAATTTTGTTTGGCAAGTCTTCTGTGAATGCTAAAGATCAGATGGAGGCACATACCAAGCTTCACGGCATCCTCATATAATTGTCCAAATTGCACACTGCTGTGAATGATCTGGGCAGCAGACTGGCTCCTTCGGTCAGCGGTGACGCACCTACCGAACACGAAAGCCGTGGCTGTAAATTGGATTGGGTTCTCAAGAAAGATACCCCGCAGGGAACGTTGGGTTTTGTTCTGTTTGCATGCAACAAAAATACTTTATTGCATCAAAACGGAGAGCAGCAACAGCACTTAATTGTGTTATATCTGGTGTGAAAATCACCAACCGCATGCTTTTAAGTTTCGGTGTGTGAGACACGAGAAAAGTGCTACGATAAGGTAGCAAAGTCAAACCTTGCATTGATGAATGATTCCCAGATATTATATGCAAAAAGGCGGGAACACGACCATTCTCTAACAAGAGACGTGCTGCGCATAGCATATTATGCGGTGATGAGAATCCATTTATACCGATATTTTCAGCTTTTCATGCGGACACTGTTCACTTCTTTGGAGAACGGTCCGAACTTCAAGTTGATAGAACGTAACGTTCACAGAAAAACGGCAGCTAGTGCCACAGATGTTTTCTTCAAATCGTACTCTGGCATGCTGAACCATTTCCTTTGTCCACCTAGTGTTGTCACAGGAAGAATGCGACACCTGCAATTGAGTGCAGATAAGGTGACTACAGGTAACATCACTCGACAGGTCATCAATGCCCGATTCATAGATGTGGATAGGAAACCGAAAGTGGTTACTCTCTCCTGTTGGAGTGTGCATGCCGCGAGCTGAATATGAAGTTCCGTTTCGCATGATACCGCTAGGTGGCGGTGCTACTAGTAGACCTAACCGGCCCATTAGGTGCTGCCGCCTGCGGCGGAAATGGGAACCGGTAAACAGTAAGGGCGTGGGGGCATTGTTCGTTTGGAGCTGGAGGAGTGAGCAGGGCGGAAGAATAAATCACGGACCGAAGATCCAGTCTCTCTGGAAAGTCGCGTGTCGCGGAATCGGGAGGAACCGACACTCGAACATCTCCATAGATGTCATACGTAACCGCGAATCAGCTGAAGATTGAGAGCTGGGCATTCGCCACTAGTCAGATGCCATTGGCTGCTTCGAACACATTGTCAATGCACTGAGCACTGTGACTCTTTCCTTGCATTATGATGACATCTCAAAGATGGTGTTGGCATTAAGCACAGATAAAGAGGCAGTGCATGCTGGTGTGCATAGCGTCGTTGCTTCCCTTTGGAGGACGAAATTTGGGAACAAAAAGTGTTTGCATCTAAGTGATCGAGCCCACAAGGTACAAAAGTTGCTGGGTGCAGGTTTGTTGCGCTTTGACTGGGTGCGGGGAATTGTGAAGTCTCGTTTACCACACATTATAAATACATTCAGGAACTCCTCGAAGATGGAGCGACTAGCAAGGAGTGTGAACCCTGCCTTTAAAAACAAACTTCGTAACACTGTGGAAACTCGATTTTTGGAGTATAAATTCGCCTCGATGCAGTCCGTCATGAGTCAGCTTGGTGATATCATTATGGCAGTTGAAAATGCTGAGCGTGTGCTGGCGAACGATCCATCTCGTTTGTCCACTTTACGTTACCTTTGTGACCCAGATTTTGCGCCATCCTGCTTGGTGTTGATGTATACAATCCAGTGTGCTTTGAATATCAGCAAGAGAAGTCAAAAGATCACTATTCTGCGTGAGATGATCGTGATGCGATGGCACAGTTTCGGTGGAAGATCCAGCAGCTGAAAATCAATCCCTTGACAAATGATCTGCTTCGAAAGCATCGTTGTGAATATCACATGGAGAAATATCAAGGTTTCGATTTGAATGACACAAGGAATATGGTAGCATCTCACATGCGACATAACAGGGCATCCGATGAGACAGCCGTAATAGATTACGCGCTTGCATTTCAGAAGTCACTTGAGCGTCAGGTTGAAGTAGCGGACAGGCTCATTTCAGTGTTTGATGATAATCTTCATGTGCATGAGGTAGAAGCGAATTTGGCTTCGGTATTGGATATCACCACATATCCACAAGACATGACTCTCCTTCAAAGTTTTCAGAATCAGGAGTTCATCACTGTATGCAAGTATTTCAGTGATGATGGCTTATTGCATTTTCCAAAGAAGCACTGTTCAACAACGTGTGAACCCAGACATTGTACATGTTTAGAAAATCAGTTCATCATATTAAAGAGCCGCGTAGTGGAGCGTATGCGCTCATGCGAAAGCTGGTACACACGGCGTGGTAATGAGAAGAGACTATGTGTAGCGAACGCTCTAGCGCATTTTCTAGTACCTGAACATAACCTACACATCGAGATACTGGATGTAGTTGAGCTGATAGAAATTAAAAAAAAACCAGAGAGTCGGGATCGTTGTGCAAAAGAAGTGTTCCTTAAATCTTTTGGTGTTCCAACAAACGAAGCCCCGCTAGATGTGTTTCACCGGGTTTGGATAAAAGAACACAAAGGGGATTTTATACAGAAGCCAAAGCGAGGTTCGGAGTACATGAAACGCTTGACAAAATCATTTGTGCACTTTGTAAAGTATTCTGAGTTCGACGAATGCCTTCTGCAAACTAAACGAAGCATGCCCGAGGATGGTCACCCTGAAGGTGACATATCGCCTCAAGCCACACCTACGCATTCTCCGACTAGAAGTGGTCACATTTCCGATTCAGATGCGCCCACGTATTCAGACATTGAAATGCTGCCTAATAGTGGAACAATTTTACAGCGACAGAGCAAACAATTGAAGTCGGACAAATACTTTAAACAGCCTGGAGATGTTTTTGTTTATGATGCATCTTTTCAGGAATGTCACGCGTCTGTTACAATGTCACGTGTCTGTTACAATGTCACGTGTCTGTTACAGAGAATGTCACGTGTCTGTTACAGAAAATGTTCCGAATTTCGGGTAGGATGCATTGCCTGGAAACTCACAAATCGCACATAGTGCGTCGAGCCCACAGCACAGCATTGCTGAATCGGTTGTTGGACCTGCAAAGCAGATGAAGTTCACATCATTAGTCAATTATTCAACGACAGACGACTACTGTTCGCTGGATCTGTCAAATAATTTCGTGCTCAATGATTCTTCTTATGGGATCTATTTCGACTCTTCCTGCATCAGTGATAGCAATGTGACGTGTTTAAAAGACAATTCGTCTATGCTCGACATCCAAGGCCAAATTACAAGTGAAGCTGTTTGTATGCCAAGTACACAACCAGCAACTGGTAAATTCGTGCGAGCCACGCCAAATCCTAGGCCAGTGTTAAATCGCCTCAACGATTGCTATCTGATCTCTACTTTACAGGCGTTGCCGCTGCTCGAAATTGAATTATCCAAACCACCAGACGATATAGTCCGTATGCTTGCGGCATTGTATGATGGCGAAGGGAATTACGATCCGGCACCACTGAAATCGTTTCTTAGCAAACGGCATAATCTGTTCTGTGACGAGCAACAGCAAGATGCCTCCGAGTCGCTGGAACTGTTGTTAAAACGTTATTAGTTTCTGGATGTAATCTTAGAAATATGTGTATTGCATTCAGCGAAAGAACGGTTTGTGAGTCATGCACATTGTTTATGGAAAAAATACAACATTACTTAATGCTGAGAGTCGGTGTAGCAAATGCTGGTGTAAATATGCGCACTGCTATACAGGATGAAGTTGATAATACATTTGATGGCGAACTTCAACTAACATGCGAGGCATGCGGGAGTGTTTTAATATTGGCCACTTGCTCGTTTTGTCCGCCTGAAGTAGTTATAATCCACTTGGAATACGAAGCTTATGGTAATATCGAACATGTCGTCGAGTATGGTGTTAAAGATGCACCATTATTCACTGACAATTGATTGTACAATATAATTGGAACCATACAACATCATGGTTCAGACAGAGGATCTGGGCACTACATTTGTGTTATAAAGGACAAAAACAACTTGTTTGTATATGATGATGACAAAATTAAAAAAAATGTCACTTATATGGGACCACTGGCATGGAAATCATCTGCTGCGTATCTGCTAATTTATAAACGAAGCCACATTGAAGTGCCTTATTGAACAGCTCTAAAGAAGTATTGAACACATGACGACGAAAGAGATTCTGGATCGCTGATTGCAGGCATCCTGCGGGGATTGCCAATTAATGCCAATTTGGGAGCATGATGATGAAAGCCATTCTGGAGCGTGTATCCGCCAGCATTCCGTAGGGAATCGCTGACTGGGCAACCTGCGGGGATTGCCAATTAATGCCCATTTGGGAGAATGATGACGAAAGCCATTCTGGAGCGTGTCTCCGCCAGGATTCCGTAGGGAATCGCTGACTGGGTATCCTGCGGGGATTAACAATGAATGCCATTTGGGAGCATGGTGACGAAAGTCATTCTGGAGCGTGTCTCCGCCAGGATTCATACAAAGGGTATTATAATTCGCAATTTTGTCCACCAACCCAACGTGTCGGCATCCTTATTGTTTTTCATTTCATTTTATTTCATTTCAACATACGGCATCCGAGTATTGTGTCATACTGCAGTGACGAGCAAAAGTTAATGCGAGAAAAAACGTTAAGACAAGGCCAACAATTGTAGCAACCACGCTCCCCACCACACTCCCCAACCAGGCCCCGGACACGGATTTCGTAACTAACCTCCACACTTGCACGCTGTCCTTGCGCCGAGCTCTGTTCGGCGATGATATACGCTGACAGCCTGTATAAACAAACTCTGCACAATCCAGCACATTATTCACAGTTGCAATTAAGCGTTACACGATCGCGCATTCCAAGTAGGCCATCTGTCACCTGCAAGCTGTCGAAATGCGGGCCTCTGGCAGATCATATAAACACACACGGCAAAACTCATCACATCAATTACAGACGCTGTCAGCGCACACAAACCAGGTGTGCGTCGGTCATCTTATTCGATTATACACCGACATTCAATGACTCACATGCGTCGCACGTTTGCCTTCACCTCTGCAGAGGTCAGCGTACAGGCTTTTTCCAGTACTATATATGCATAGTTAAATAAATACCCCGGGACAGGACCCTTGAGAGGGCAGACCATCACCAGACGCCGAGCTGCTAGCAACGCTCCCGCCCAACACCATACGGTGACTACTTCTTCGTGACCTGCCTTGGCTTGGGGACGGACCGAGTGCCGACGAACTAAGAGCTGGGGTTTCGGACATTCCTTGGTTATCTCACGTGTGCTTGTGCATGCATCATAACAAATAACAACGAGGTTCCTAGACTATCACTGCTGTGTTTCAAGGACAGTGTGACGAGGTGATGGACAGTCGCGGCCAGCAGCATACATCTTCGACGTCGCCTCACCCACAAGTAGAGGGGACGAGTGGTCTAGGGGTTTATGATTATGAGACGAGTGCTCGTCTCATATGAGAGACGAGTGCTCATACGAGTGCTCGTCTCTCTTCGATTATGAGACGAGTGTGGTCTAGGGGTTCGATTATGAGACGAGTGCTCGTCTCATAATCGAAAGGTTGCGGGTTCGAGTCTCACCTGTCGCTACTCTTTGCCCGCGACCAATCGGCGTGAGAGATTGGCGACCTACATGACTCAACGGTCGACGTGTCGTAAAACCAATAACCAACCACCCACAAGCAAAGATAACCCGATTGTCTCACAATTGCTGTCGACTAACCGGTGAAATACCGAGTCGATGTAATAGGTTGACGGCATTTTCAAATATATGGAATGTTAATAATGCGACGTTAGTTAGAGACTTGGAAAATCCAGATAGATCATGTGTCTTTTGCTTCAATACATCCCATTTGCACTATTTTGTTTTCCATATCTCGCAGCTGTTCGGTGGAAGTTTCGACATACACCTTCCAAGTTTTTCGGGATGTGATCTCCGGATTCTGCGTGAAACACCACACCGTTTATTGTACGACTATGTTATCAGATCAGCTCATTGCTATTCTAGTCTGGTCTTGCAACCTCTGGTTTTCAAAAGCAATATCTTTTGTTGCTTGTACTGACAGCATGTATTGTTGCGGTTTGGATGTGTTTTTTCTGTAGTAACGTATATTTATCATTCAGTGTTATTGTGTAGCATTGAAGAAGACCGAGATTGTCGAACCTTTGGTCCCATCGGAAACAGTGGAAACATTTTTTTTAATAATTCACATTGACGCATGTCCTTTACACCGCGGAATGTGCTACGTGTCCTATATAATGTCCTATGCCATGTTATCCGTGCAACACGGGCTTTCGACGCAGCACATTTGGAAGATGTTTAACAGCTCATGCACCAATTGGCGAATGCCGTTTTATTGTAATACAATTTAAGAACACAGCGTCTAGGGCTGAGCAGCAAGGCTATTGCATGCATTTGGCTCTTGAATGCATTAAATGTCCATCCGGCTCCGTGCGGCTGCTCTGGGATGATAAAACAACTTGTCACGCAGATAGATGGAAAATCATCCTTTGTACGTGTACTCGTTATGTTGGGTGTTCGCATATAACTTTTGAAGGTAGTTCGTCATACTAGACAATCATATGCAGCCTATGTACACATTCCAAGCTCCTTTGATGGCGATGATTTCGTCTTATTTTCACTACCCTGACACGCTGTCAGAGGCACGATGCATGCGGACCCTGCATTGTCCACTTCTGAGTTCCTGCCACGCTACCGAGATAAAAATTACACAATCTACGAAAGACCTTCGCAATGCTGTTACATCAGAGCGTTTAAGGGCGTCCGCATTCATAAACGCAGAACGGGGGCGCTTAAAGGATGAGCATCACTCACTACCTTTGAGTGAATTTCTACCGAACCCCTTGGCGGCACAATATATTTGTTTTCTTGGCTTATATCAGAAAAGCATGATGCGGGGTGTAGTAAACACCACGCAGCAATCGAGTGGATAACTCTTTCGGCACTCAGCTGTGCACTGGTAAGGGCGATGCCGAAGATATCGTGAACGGGCATGGATGACAATTTGGATTGTTAATAAACCGATTAGTTAATTGTCTGGAACATGAATATGCTAGAGCATAAGCATGCCGTTCCAGTGTCGGATGACCGCTCACTTTATCATGGTGTGCTCGTACTACACTAACCAGAAGTTTTTTCCTCTCAGGCATTCTTCACTTAGCACTCTACCTACTGATTCTGCTTCTGTAAAAACTCCCGAGACAACTTCTGACAACATCATGGTATGCAGATATGCTATGCTGGATGCCTCAAATCAAAGCGCCAGTTTCCAGTTGCTGCTCATCAATGATGGATGCCTTGATGTGTACACACAAACACGTACTTCGACCCGATGTCGCCTGGCCTCAGAATGGTCAGCGACGCCTACAGGGTGACTGGTGTCGTGGGACCATAGATCTTCCTTATGGTCTTCTACTGGTCTGGCAGCCTGGTAGGCAGCGTAAACGATTCGAAGCAGACTAATGATTCACCGGAAATTGTTTGCAGGTCCATTCTGGGATTATTTCATTCTAATGTGACTAGATATCTATAAATTTGAATGAAAGTACATAAAGTTATGTTTGTATAGTCTTTCACATGTAGTCATTCATCGATACACGTCGCAAAAATAAAGTATCTCACCGGAGCAATCCTCAAACATTGCTAGTTCTAACGTGCATGCATATAGCTGTGTGCTGATGTAGCGTGTGTATGCGGGTGTGTGTGTATATTCCCATCTTCTTATTGTAGTCATCTATTGATCGGAAAAAGTCACGGATAATTATGATGAGCGTCAACCGCTTTAATTTATTTGCAGCACCGGTACCAGCCATACCGCGGTCCTGAGGCCGGGGCACCGAGGCACCAGGATATGCAAATACGAATGCTCTGGAACAGCCATGTCTCCCAGACACATTTTTCGGACCGCCGCCACACCTACCAGTGGGCTGGCATACATTTCCACTTCCATAACCTTTATGGCAGGCGGTCAGGGCCCGTTCGCGCCGACGCAGTGTCGACATACACAAATTTGTCTGGTAGTTTGTGTGTGCGAAGGAGGTGACTGAGTCCCCTTCGCTTGCGGGCCTCGGCTACTGCCAGGCTCCTGGTAGCAAGCAACAGGGGAGCCGATGGAGCGCCGCTCCAGACCATTGACA
>JAOTOM010001866.1:0-82578 GCA_034440615.1 Ashinkailepas kermadecensis | reverse complement strand
TGAGATTTTCAAGGGCTGCGACGCGACTTTTTTGTCCAATGTAATCTCTTGTGTCCCGACGTCGGTTTGTTTGGATCCCTAGCGCGAGTTTTAGCGACCTCGACACTTTGTGGGTGTCCAATACGTTTTGGATGCTTTTGGTGTCATTGTTGGGGCCCCAGAGTGATTATCCATGTCCGGATTGTTTTCGTTGCCCCGGCTTTATTTGTGTCCCAATGATACTGTTGGGGAACGGTACGACCTATCGTGCCCCTAGCGTGATTTTCATGGTCCGGGCGTGAATTTTGGTTCCCCCTAGGATCAGCGTGATTTTCAGGGGCCCCGGCCGGATCTTGTTGGGCCCATATCGCGATTTTCAAGTACCCTGGCACGACTTCTGCCATTTCAGGGGCTTCTTGCAATTTATAGACCTCCTCTCGTGTCTTTGGGGTCTCGTCTCATTTCCTGGAGCCTCTTTACCGGTTTTGGACGTCTTCTCGTGCGTCCTACCCTACTCCATATTCAATGGTCCTCTCCCGTTTTGCAGGGCCTCCTCCCACATCCTGGGGCCCCTTTAACATGGCATGGGGCTTCCTCTCATGTTCCAGGGACATCCTCTGCCAATTAGGGGGTCTCCTGCCACGCCTCGTGGGCCTCCTCCTTTGTCCTCGCAAAAGCTTACCCGTCTTGAGGGATCTTCAATTTTGGAAACCTCGCCTCCTTCCATACCTGCTACCTACCACTCCCATCTTAAGGGCCTTCTCTCATTTCCTGGGAATTCCTTCCGGTCGTCGGGGCCTCATTCGGCCCTAGAGACCTCCTACTCCATCTCGAGGGACTCCTCTCGAGTCCGGCAGGGGCCTCCTTTTTTCTTCTAGAGGCTTTCTTTTTAAAATTAGGGGCCTCCTGTCACGTCTTCGGGGCCTCCTGTTCTGCGTTTTGACTCTATCTTTGCCCATTTTAAGGGTGGCTTCTTATCTACCGGTGGACTCCTGTTCTCTCTCAGGTGCCTCCTCTTCCAAATTACAAGCAACCTTTCCTATCTCAGTTACCTTGTCATTTCCTGGGGACCTTCTTACCCGTCTTGAAGCCGTCTTTCTCGCCTGGGAGCCATCCCTCTTATCTAATTGCCCTTCTCTCCTATTTTAGGGGCTTTCGTTCATCATAGGGTCTCATTTCCAATCTTATATCGTCCTCTTCCGAATTAGATGCTTTCTGCCACTGTTCTGGATCATCCTTTTCTATCTTGGTGGAACCTTACCCGTTTTGGGGACTGCTTTTGCGTCTCCGAAACCTCATCTCATATCCACTGGCTTTCTCTTCCGTCTTTGGGCCTCCTCTCATTTTCTGAGATCTCCCTTCCCGTATTGGGCCTCCTGTGCAATCATGGGGGCCTCCTTTGCAATCCTGAGGGTCTCCTTTGCAATCCTGGGGCCTCCTTTGCAATCCTGGGGGCCTCCTTGCAATCCTGGGGCCTCCTTTGCAATCATGGGGCCTCCTTTGCAATCCTGGGGCCTCCTTTGCAATCCTGGAGTCCTTTGTAATCCTGGGGGCCTCCTTTGCAATCCTGGCGCCTCCTTTGCAATCCTGTGGCTTCCTTTGCAATCATGGGGGCCTCCTTTGTAATCCTGGAGGCCTCCTTTGCAATCCTGCGGGCCTCCTTTGCAATCCTGGGGGCCTCCTTTGCATTCTTGGGGGCCTCCTTTGCAATCCTGGAGTCCTCCTTTGTAATCCTGGTGGCCTCCTTTGCAATCCTGGGGCCTCCTTTGCAATCCTGGGGGCCTCCTTTTTGCAATCCTGGGGGCCTCCTTTGCAATCCTGGGGGCCTCCGTGGTAATCCTGGAGTCCTCCTTTGCAATCCTGTGGGCCTCCTTTGCATTCCTGGGGGCCTCCGTGCCAATTGTTGGCACTCTCTTGATTTCTGGGGCCTCCTATCCTCTCCTAGGTGACTCCTTCTTCAAATTAGGGGCCTCCTCTCACGTCTTGAGGCCTCCTCTCATGTCTCGTCGGCCTCCTTGCTCACTTTTTTCCTGTGCATTTCGGATAGGGGCCTCCTCAAATTTCAGGGGGCGGCGCCCCCAGTCTCACGGCAGGGGGCGACTGCCCCTCTGGTCCCCCGGTGGCGACGCCCTTGGGTGGATAAAATTAGAGGTACTGCAATTATAAGAGTTCATGAATAATTATGTTCCCAATAATCAGGACTGGAGATCTCTCACGAAACCAGGCGGTCCAATACTTTATTTTCAAGTTGTTTTCAGATCGAATAGGGAAAATGACAAATTAACAGGGTACCAAACTAGGGCTGCTCTCTGACTCACTCGGGATCTTCAGCCATGCGAATGACATCCGCAGAGTGCGTGCAGCTATTGCATTTCTCTTCATATTAAATAATCATCATTTAGTCAACACTTTGGGCGGGTTTGTGGACCAGGGTCATATTGCTAAGCATAGCTTGTTACGTGAAACCTACCCCACCACCGATCCATTAATTCCAGTTCAACGGCAAAAATTTTACCCAGAGTTTAACGTGCCGTCAATGCACCGACATGGCTGCTCCGGTAGCTCATCCCCGGCCTCAAATCATCGGGCCAGGTCTTATCCGGACTTGAGGGACTATTGAAGGCCAGCGTTCTAACCAGCTGAGCTACCGGGGCAGCGGTGGTCACGATCGAGATCCGCCTCATTAAGAGGAAGAGAGAGATGAAAAAGAGATAGAAGGGGAGAGAGAGAGAGAGAGAGAGAGAGAGAGAGAGAGAGAGAGAGAGAGAGAGAGAGAGAGAGAGAGAGAGAGAGAGAGAGAGAGAGAGAGAGAGAGGGGGGGGGGGGGGGGGGGGGGGGGGGGGGGGGGGGGGGGGGGGGGGGGGGGGGGGGGAGGGGGGGGGGGGGGGGGGGGGGAGTGAGATGTTGGTTGGTTATTGGTTTTACGACACGTCGACCGTTGAGCCATATAGCGTCGCCAATCTCTCACGCCGATTGGTCGCGGGCGAAGAGTAGCGACAGGTGAGACTCGAACACACAACCTTTCGATTGTGAGACGAGCATCTTACCCCTAGACCGTCAGAGTGAAGAGAGAGAGAGAGAGAGAAAAAGAGGGGGGGGGGGGGGGGGGGGGGAAGAAGAGAGAGAGAGAGAGAAGAGAGAGAGAGAGAGAGAGAGAGAGAGAGAGAGAGAGAGTGAGACACAGAGAGAGGGATATGAGACGCAGGTCTGGATCCCCGCCTGTTGGTGGCTGTTCCTGGTTGCGCCTCTGTGAATTAAGTTTCCTCCTATACTAGTGGGGAACCATGGCTGGGGATCCCAGGTGCGTCGGAGTCCGGCCCCCTCCGAGCTAGATAACTGGCAATGGAGAGGGTCAGGAGGGTCCACTTCAGTACTTTCAGACTTTCACTGCAGGGGCCCGGAGAAGCGATGCGGCCTGAGAAGAAAAATTAGAGAAGGTCCCAAAAAATTAACATCCGGCGTAGAAAACTTGCGAAAAGGCATCCATAACTCGCGCCTGGGCCCGACAAAAATATCAACGGGACCCCAAAAGATCGCTCGCGATTCATATCACCAAAAAAAATCACGCTGGCTCCAAAATTTTCGTCGGAAGCCCACCATGTTGTGGTCCCGTCCTAAATAAATATAGCGGGATCCTGAAAGTGCACCAGGACCCCGAGATCATACTGGGGCCCTCCAAAACGCACCGGGTTCCGCAAGAAAAGCATCGGTGCTCGAATCCAGGGCGCCTTGAACCGACGCCCTAAAATGAAACATACCGGAAGCACCCAAAAGCACACCGGATGTCCTTAAAGCATTTAATCCTCTAAAATAGGTGGATAATCATCTTCAATGTAGGTGTGGATGAGGCAATAGCGAAGGTATGATTTGACCGTCCCCATCCCCTGTATTGAGTGGGAATATGAATGTACCCAGATAATTTGCCCGCCAAGACTGGTATAGGCCATGTAGCTGCTCAAATGCCAAAATTAAATAAATCGTAGGGGCCACCCAAATCAAGTTCATTACCCTCTATGCTAAACCCAACAACACATAATGTATTGCGTCAAAATCCAAATCCATGTGTGTGCAGCTAAAAAGTGGGCAACATATATGTTGACTAGATGAGAACACTATTTTTCTGCTTAACAATTTATCGACAATGTTCATACTCATATCTGGTGCAGACGAAAGGCGTGGCGTTACTGCCACGTATCGTAACCATCTATCCCCATCCCCCCAAGAGCGCTAAATGACCAAACCTGGTCGATGCGCCCTAAAACTCAAATAACCAACCAACCAACCAACCAACCCCTCCCCCGTAAGTCTGCGTCCCCGTAATTCACATGTTAGCCGAAGACTGATCAAACGTAATTTGAAGTGTGTGAAGTGAGCTTCAGGCACACAAAGGACGGGACGGCTAGATACATAGATACAGACACAGGTACAGCATTGAAAAGCACACACGTATCCGAAGAAAGTGCACGGATATACGGGACCGTTACGGACGGCAACCAACACCGAACGATATAAGCTTGAATCTCAGTCTTTCACAAACTACAATGGCACACGTCAAATAAACGGTGAACTGATTACATCTCAAAGTCGCGACACCAGGCCGGCCGGCGAGCAGTGCTTTTAATGAGCAGTGCTTTTAATGACATAGGTAGCCTCAATGGTAAATTACGTCAGTAAACCAAAGCGACTTGCGCTTGCCATTGTTCAAATTTAGCTTCCGATTTTTGGACCATCTGCACAGCCTGTGCAAATCCGTCTGCAAGAGGACTGTATCTGCTGTACAGGTGATTTCAGCTTCGGAAAGCAAATCCGCTCCCCAGTCGAACGCTTCCGTTCGATGCTCGCTCCCGTCGATAGTGTGGTCGGCGAGAACCACTTTCAAATAGGACGATAGCAACCTACTCGATAGGACGACAACCACTTGATATAGGACGAGAACCACTTGATGAGCCGGGAACCGCCCGATGGACGAAACCACTCGATAGGACGAGAACCACTCGATAGAACGAGAACCACTCGATAGGACGAGAACCACTTGATAGGACAAGAACCACATGATAGGCCGGGAACCACTTGATAAGACGAGAACCACTCGATAGGACTAGAACCACTTGATAGGACGAGAACCACCGGATAGGACGAGAACCATTCGATAGTACGAGAACCACGCGATAGGACGATAACCACTTGATAGGACGAGAACCACTCGATAGAACGAGAACCACTCGAGGCGGGGAATAACTCGATACCGAAGAATCACTCGAGGACGAGAACCCCAGCGAGAACCACTCGATAGGACGAGAACCACTCGATAGGACGAGAACCACTCGATAGGACGAGAACCACCGGATAGGACGAGAACCACTCGATAGGACGAGAACCACTTGATAGGACGAGAACCTCTTGATAGGACGAGAACCACTTCAGCGCTGATTCGGCTATGTTAGAACATAGCCGAATGTATTTTGAAGCTTGTGCACCAATAGAGTGTGATTTACGCTTCGGATCCCGCGGTATAGTCGGCGTAGAAGCAATCTGGTTTCGTGTCTGCAGAAGTGGAGTCCCATGCTGTGTTTATAGGTGTTGCCAGATTGGTCGCACAGGATCGCCTCGCGATGAAGCCGTGCGGTGCCTGACGTAATGGGGCACGCGTGGCCCAGCAGGCTAGTGTACTTTACCCTGGCAAGGATCTCTCCGAACAATTGAATCAAGGACACTGACGGGTAATTTTTTCGGATTTTTAACGCTACCTTTTTGTGAATTGGAATCACGTTCACTCGTTTACGCTTTTCGGGAAAGGTACAATGCAATGCAATGCTACACAATATAGTCAATAGGACAGAGCTGGCTCATCACAGTATTCTTGAATAATCCGCGCACTAGTGCCACCCGGTCCACATGCTTTATTTACAGGAATGTTATGCAGAATTGTCGGGACAGTGCTAACGCTGCACTGAATCCTTGCTAGTGGTGACAAGTCGTACACTGGAGCGTCCGGCAAGCCTGTCACATGGAGTTCGGTGAACTTTGCGGTAAACGTACGGTTCAGAAGGTGGGCGCGCTCCCCGTCACCGACAACATTGACGTCACCGTCCACTAATGCTGACAAATTATTTTACGTACTTTCAACATGACCAAAACTGCTTGGGGTTTGCTCGTAGATCAGTCGGCTTAAGTAATCGCCATGCTTGGTGTCGGACAGATTATTGAACCTACTGCTCTCTCCTCATTACTTTCCATGGAAGTCGGCAACAGTTTGCGCACGTATGGTGCGCTTCATCCTCCCATACGTTGTTCCTTTCTGCCTCAAAACGCTTCTTTGCTGTCGGTTTCACAGTCACAGCCAGGCAGGAAACTTACGCTTGATACATACGACAGAGATAAAATCACCGATGGCCGCCTCTAATTAGAAACACGTCGCCACCAGTGTCGACCGCAATTGAAATGCTATGGGTAAATACTTGAATGGTAAGAGTGATTGTCCGGATGACGTGGCTAAAGCTTGCATCCCCAGGACAATCACACACACTGCTCGACATGGAAGCTGGTGCGCTCAGAACCGATGCTCGTGGGGCAGATACCAGTGAACAACGACTAACCTATGTCAGTGATCCATCATGAAAAACACACGGCAATTTCACAACAAATGCCTCCTGTCGTCGTACCAGTACACCAAGGAGCATGCACAAAGGGGATGGCGACACATATCTCCAATGACGCACCACAATGACCACCTGAACAGAGCAACAATTACACACCACAATGACCACCTGAACAGAGGAACAATTATAAACCACAATGACCACCTGAACAGAGCAACATTTACACCAAGCACGAAGATTATAACTAAACAGCCAGACAGAACGCGACTGCAAGTCCTAGAGGCCACACTTATTTGTGAAAAGGATCTGCTGATCGACCGGCAGGTGAATGCACGTGGCACCCTATTACTATATAATGGGCTTCATGTGGGGCCAAGGCTGACCTAATCTAGGCGGAGCTAATGCTTGTGTACATATAAGTGTGTGTGTAGCTGCGGATTGCTGGTCACCGATAATAGCTGAAGCACGTTTCCTGATCATTTTCGAATAATTGTTTCGTGTTGGTAAATGTTGGCCTTCTTGATTCATGATCTAAGCCGAAAGCTGACCACTGAACATCTGTCCAATTGTCTATGACCGATAGTATGCATTTTGGGAGTTATCTGTTCGACAGAGGACGAAACGTTAGGTAAAAATGACCAAGCAAAAATAAAGTGAACAACTTTCACTGCAGCAACTTGAACCTTTATCTAGTGGAGAAGTTGCGAAAATAGTTGGGGACTGATTGCCAGTAGTCGTTGTTTTGTCAAAATGCCACAAGCAAACGTTGCTCGAGGGCAATTCCAGATAACTCAAGATCCGTGTACATGACATATGCTCACTGTTCATGCGAAAGGCTTGGTCCATCGGTAGCCTGGAAGTGCTTACACGGCGCAGAAAAATAACAACCTGCCTCTTGTACCAACTTGCTGCAAACACCGATAAGCGATCAGTTAAGACAGGACAGATAGAAGAGGGTCGGTGAAATCTGAGAATGGCACGGCGAAGGAAGCCAGGAGGATGACCTTCAATGTATCGGACAAGGAGCAAAATATGTCGCGATGTACAGGCAGGATGGAAACAGTTTGCTTTTGTGGTATGACGGTGAGGTGCCAACCAGAGATGGCAACGTGGAAGGTAGTTTTAGTTGACCATTGTTTTCTACGTCGTGTTACTGCATGTAGTGAGACATTCAATAAATATACCTTTAAAAGAGCTATCGAATAATGAAAACATATCAGAGAAATGAGAGACTTTTCAGAGGCCGCAAAGCCCACGCATGATTACCGCAGTGCTCGGGAAACTTATTGCGTGCTATTGGGAAGTAGACAAGCTTTCTCCACCTTTTATTTGCTTTGATAATTTATGGAAGCTTTCCATTTCAAGCTGACATGACAGGTCCATGTGACTACTTCAAGTTGTACAAGCTTGTGTTGCAATACAATACCAACTTTTGAAGTCGGTGTGTGCAGAGGCCACACCTACCTAACCTAAATTCTCGCCCACACGCAATTAAATTTGTCACCGTATTCATACTTCCATAAGTGTCCTGCGAGCTCGCTTTCGTCATTTCAAAACCTCACTGATATATGCCTGGCTTCTTCTGTTTCATCCCACTAACTTCACCGATTATCTCTTGGCTTTCTCTACTAAAACAGTCTCCAACTTCACTGAACACCTTCTGGTTTCTTATTCCGCACTATTGTCTACCGTCACTGATCCTCTTCTGCCGTCCTCTGTCGTGCCATCTTCTAGTTTTATGGATCCTCTTCTGGTTTGATCCGTCGAAACATGCTCTAACTTCACCGATCTTCTTCTGGATTCCTTGAAATTTATTAATTCTCTATCCGCTTCGTCCGTCGTACCACTTTCTAACTTCATCGATCCTCCACTGGTTTCATCCGTCGCAGCTTTTGCTAACTTCAGGGATCCCCTTCTGGCGTCGTCGGTCGTACCATTCTCGGACTTCACCGACCCTCTTCTATCTGTCGCGGTGGGTGTGGCCCCGTTGTCCGCCGATGCAGCCGACCCGCCGTCCGATGCCGCGATCGAGGCACGTTCTGTGCCGGCCGGTGTTGCCGGCCCGCCGTCTACCTCGGCCGGCGGCAGTCGCGTCACCTGCGCGTCCTGGAACGAGACGCGTCGTGACGCGCTCTCCGCGCTTCTCAGGCTGGAGCGACGGCCGGCCGGCGGCGACACGTCTCCGGCAGGCTGCTCGTCGCCGGGCCGCTCCGACGCCGCTGATTTTGACGCCGTCGAGGTCTCAGCGTGCTCATCGACCGGGGAATGAGGAGAGGTTGATTGGGCTGCAGACGCAGGATTAACTGCCCGTATGACTTCCGGTGCGATAGGCGCTGAGATATCGCTTTCTTCGGGGAGGTTTTCACTGCTTGACGGTGACTGGCTTTTACATGCAATGGTCTCCCCATCTGGCCTTGCGGTTTTCTCATCCTGACTCATGCACTGACCTCGTTCTTCCTGGCTGTGAGGTTGCGACATTCCGTGAATCGTCTGGGAAGCAGTGGCGGTCACACCTTCCTTGGAAAGCTTTTGACTCGGGGATTTTGGGTGTGTCCGCTGACCTGAAGCTGCGGACTGATTTCTGGTGGCTCGCTCAGCAATGCGGTCGTCTTGGCCTCCTTCGGGTTCACCTGAGCTGCCTGTCCGACTTGCGTTGTTGCCTACCAAACCACCTATGCCACCTTTGTTGGTCTGGGGTATGGTTGGCGTCTCAGCCTTTGCATCCTGAACTGTTGCGCTCGGAATATTCCCATGAACTACCAATATCTGATGGTCATAGTGGAGAGCCGGCATTGCGCTCATTCTGCGCTGCTGTGCCACCTTCGGCTCTGCGTTGCCAAAGTACCCCTCACTCTTGGACCGCACTCCAGAACCAGCACGGATAACATCACCCAGCTCGTGCTCAGGCTCACCGGAGCAGCGCTTATCATTGGCCTGGGAGGTGCCATCGTCTGGGGCAGCGGCGCTGGTCGGGGCGGGCCTGCTCTCTCGCTGCTTGGCTGCCCCGACATCTCCTGCCGACACAGCCTGCTCGGCTTCCTGCACTTGTCCAGCAGAACTGCCGCTGCCCATAGCGCTGCCGACCGCTGCCGGTGTCAATGGCCGAGACACAGCCCGGGACTGCACGGGCATGAAGCCTGTGACGTGGTGGGGTGACAAACTGTCGCGCGGTCTCTGCGGTCCAGTGCGACCGCGCGCGGAAGCAGGCCTTGTGGTGTAACGCGAGTTGCTCCTGCCGCCGCCGACAGCCTGAAGCTCGTCGTTGAGCGGCACGAAGTGCTCCGGCCGACTGTCGGCGGGCTCAGCCGGCAGACCGATCAGCGACGCGGAGTCGGGCCCGTCGGCCTCCGCACACCGTGTCGTGTCCGACCAAGTTGGTGCGAACGACGCCGCCGACAGCGGCAGCTCGTCCAGCACCGAGGCTCGCCGGTGCGCTTCCGTTCTGAGCATGTCGTCCACGAGCCTCTGGCGATCCAGCTCCATCATCCTGCGCTCCGTGGCGAGCTTCCTGGCGGTCTCTGCCTCCTTGCGCGCCTCGGTCTGCTGGCGCAGTACCGCCTCCTCTCTCCTCTCCTCCAAGTCGTGCACTTGCGCCTTGATGCGTGAGTCCTCTTGGTCTTGGCGTGACATCCGCCCTGCTAGTAGCGACCACTCCGTCGCGAGTTGCGCCTTCTCTTCGTACAAACGCAAGCACTCCTCCTCAATGGAGGCGCGAACAAGGTTCTCCTCTTGCATACGCAGTTCATCGCGCTGCAAAATCTGCACTCCCTCTCTGTTCCACCAGTTCTCCAGCTCCTCCAGTCGGAGCCGCGTAGCCTCTAGGTACTTCCGGTTGTTCTCCAACCGTTCGCTCTCCTCCTCTAGACGCTGCCATTGTTCCTCGATGAGCGCTTGCTCGGTCTTTGACTGCTTTCGGCGTGGAGAAATACGTCGCCGCCGCTTTCTCCTTGCCCTCCGCTTCCGCTTGATCTTGCCTGCGACCAGCTGGTCCTCGGACGGTGCCCGCACACTGTGCAGCGAGAATCTGGCGTAGATGTCCTGCGCTGCGCTGATGCTGCCCCTCCTGGCGTCGGTGACCGCGATTCCGTGGCCCTGCAGCGCGAACTGCGGCTCGACCACGCAGTAGCGGTGGACGATGCGCCGACCGAACTGGTCGTACGTCTGCCGCCTGCAGCGCGCCATGTCAAAGTGTCGCGGGGCGGGCGAGCTGGCGGCGCGCGCGGCGCCACTGCGTCGGCGGCGGGACGAGTGACGGCGCCCGTCGGCCGTCGTCGAGCCGCGCCGGTCTCGCGGTGAGTCGGTGTCGCGCGACCAATGCGCCTCGCCGGGCTGCGGGCGCCCCTGCTGCTCGTACAGGGTGCGGTCCCAGTCGTTGTAGAGGTGCGTCGAGGAGCGGCGGCCGCCCGGCACCTGCTCCTGCTGCACCACCAGCGTCCGTCTGCGGCCAGGCAGCGTCGCCGGTTGAGCGGGCGCCGACTGGTCGGCCGACGGCGGCGCGCGGCTCGTGTCGTCTGCCGGGCGGTCGACTGCCGGCGTGGACACTCCCGACTGGGGCTGGCTGGGCGGCGGACTCTGGCCCGGTGCGGAGCCGGCTGGCGGCGACTGGTCGCCGACGACGGCCGACCCGGACGGCCCGACACCTGCGCCGGCGGCGACCGACGCCGCTCGTGTCTCGCCGCCGGTGAACTTCATACCGGCCCTCTCCCCACTGCTGCCCGCCGCCACCATTCGCTGCAGGCTGGCGCGCGCAGTGTCGCCCACCCGCGGAATCTGGTCAGATGTCACGCTGCGTTGGGACACACCGCGACCGGCTCGCGAGGCTGCTACTCTGCTGCTGATGACACGACCCACGGGCGTTGCCGATGAGCGTCTCGAGCTTCCGGCTTCCGTGGAGATGACACTGATGATCACGCGACCACTGGGAGAGAGCGTCGGACGCCGCGGTCGCTGTCGGCCTTCGCCGGATGTCAATGCTCTGTCTTCGCCGTCTGGAGGCACGGTCGAAGGTCTTCGGTTGTTATCCACGCGCACAGCCGACTGAATTCGCTCACCATCCGAGGGCACAGCTGAGGGTTTTCTTTCATTAGCCTGAGATAGAGTCGATGGTATTTGTTCACCATCCACTGGTACAGCTGAGGGCCTTCGCTCACTTTCTGCTGGTATAGCTGAGGGTCTCCTTTCATCAGGCTGAGATACAATCGAGGGTCTTCGTTCGTCATCCGATGGTACGGATATCGATGGTCTTTGTTCCCCATCCGCTTGTACAGTTGAGGACCTTTGTTCACTATCCGCCGTTACAGTTGAAGGCCTCCGTTCACTATCCGTTGGTACAGCCGAGGGTCTTCGTTCATTATCCGCTGGTACAGCCGAGGGTGTTCGTTCATAAGCTGCTGGTACATCCGAGGATCTTCGTTCTCCACGTGAGGGCACAATTGAGGGCTTCCTTTCATTAGCCTGCAATGCAGTCGAGAGCCTTCGTTCACCATCCGCTGGTACAGCTGAGGGTCTACGTTCATTATCTGTTGGTACAGTCGAGGGTCCGGGGGCTAAGACCGAAGATCTTCGTTCACTATTTGAGGGCACAGCCGAAAGTCTCCGTTCACTATCCGTTGGTACAGCCGAGGGTCTTCGTCCATTATCCGCTGGTACAGCCGAGGGTCTTCGTTCATAATCTGCTGGTACATCCGAGGATCTTCGTTCTCCACGTGAGGGCACAATTGAGGGCTTCCTTTCATTAGCCTGCAATGTAGTCGAGAGCCTTCGTTCACCATCCGCTGGTATAGCTGAGGGTCTACGTTCATTATCTGCTGGTACAGTCGAGGGTCCGGGGGCTAAGACCGAAGATCTTCGTTCACTATTTGAGGGCACAGCCGAAAGTCTCCGTTCACTATCCGTTGGTACAGCCGAGGGTCTTCGTTCATTATCCGCTGGTACAGCCGAGGGTGTTCGTTCAGAATCTGCTGGTACATCCGAGGATCTTCGTTCTCCACGTGAGGGCACAATTGAGGGCTTCCTTTCATTAGCCTGCAATGCAGTCGAGAGTCTTCGTTCACCATCCGCTGGTACAGCTGAGGGTCTACGTTCATTATCTGTTGATACAGTCGAGGGTCCGGGGGCTAAGACCGAAGATCTTCGTTCACTATTTGAGGGCACAGCCGAAAGTCTCCGTTCACTATCCGTTGGTACAGCCGAGGGTCTTCGTCCATTATCCGCTGGTACAGCCGAGGGTCTTCGTTCATAATCTGCTGGTACATCCGAGGATCTTCGTTCTCCACGTGAGGGCACAATTGAGGGCTTCCTTTCATTAGCCTGCAATGTAGTCGAGAGCCTTCGTTCACCATCCGCTGGTATAGCTGAGGGTCTACGTTCATTATCTGCTGGTACAGTCGAGGGTCCGGGGGCTAAGACCGAAGATCTTCGTTCACTATTTGAGGGCACAGCCGAAAGTCTCCGTTCACTATCCGTTGGTACAGCCGAGGGTCTTCGTTCATTATCCGCTGGTACAGCCGAGGGTGTTCGTTCAGAATCTGCTGGTACATCCGAGGATCTTCGTTCTCCACGTGAGGGCACAATTGAGGGCTTCCTTTCATTAGCCTGCAATGCAGTCGAGAGCCTTCGTTCACCATCCGCTGGCACGGCTGAGGGCCTCCGTTCATTGTCCACTGCCGTAGTCGATTGTCTCCGTTCACCATTTGAGGATACCATCGGGGGCCTTTCCTCATCATTTTGTGGCACAGCTGAGGGTTTTCGGGTATCATTTGAGGATGCGGCAGCTGGTTTAATTTCGCCATTCGATGGCACAGCGGATGCTGTTGTTTTGCTTTCTCTGTTTGTGGACCTTCTACCCAATATGGCCTGTCCACTGTGAGATAGTGAAGGTGTTGTTTCGGCTTCAGCTGTGTCTGGAGACTGAGCACTGTTGGATGATAGCACACGATTCCCATCCGACTGGCTCGAAAATGGTTCCGTGTCTGATTTCACCTCTGAGGCGGATTTCGACATATCTTCCCTGGACCACGTTGAGAACGTTGTTTTCGGTATGCTGGTAGCTCATGAGATAAGGATACCTCGATTTCAACTGCTCGCAACTAGACTTCCTGCACCACTTGGCAACTTTGTGTCCTGTTTCCCCGGGCTGAAGCGCGGAAAACAACGCAGCCTATGTTGAGACGCAGGCAGCAGACAACAGCGGCCTAATTGGGCATGTTGAGACATTGACAGACAACAAGCGCAACAACAGCCTATACTGGGGCAGAGTTTTAATGGAATGACACCCCACCTCTAAATGACACTTAGTTTTTTGCTACTTGAATATTTTATGTCTGCTGCTGTTTTTTTCGCTTCGTATTTTCTGCCCGTTGAAGTCACATTGCTGAAAGCCGTTTGTATCAACTGGCAGATATTTGCTTCCCGGCTCCTTGGCGCCATTCCACATTTGACGTCCTGCTGATCATGTTGATTATATTTACATATTTACCTTATGACAAGTGACCTTGCTAGCCTTGCAGACGATATATTTTTGGGGACAAATTAGCTTGGGATCAATCGCAAAACACAAAAGAAAATAACTAAAGTTGGTTGTTACTTATCAGTTCAACCTAGCATAGCAATTCAAGATGGGTTCAGCAGATGTATTTACAAAAGCAAAATAAAATTAGTTTACTTTCGGAAAGGAAGCTACCAAAGAACAGCTTTAAAAATCGTGATATTGTTCTTGCGAGTCTTCCCAAAAGGACATGCACAGATGTAATATTGCAATGCACCAGCAAAACCTGCAGCGAGCTCTTCCAAGTACACTTTCAGTGTGTTCCAAATTAGAAAGCACTCTTAACTCTTCGAAATTCGTGACGCAAGATTTAGTCGCTTGTCTGGTCGCTCAGGTACTGTGAAACGATTTATCTCAAACGATCGAAAGCACAAATTGTCTTCTGGTTTTATGTTTTCAGTGTCGTTTATACGACTAGGCTAATTGTGTTCGTTTTATTGACTAAAAATTAATGACATCTTTAGGAGGAAATACGTATAATGCGCCCACGCGAAGTACGTCGTCTTCCTTAGAAAGCAAAAGTCTATAACTTAGTCCAATTCCTACAATGCATTTCGGCAATTTTCTACCAGTCCCAAAAAACCCGCAATGGTAAAAACCGTCATGATCGCCATCTGAACATCCTTAGAAACTGTTCCCATGAGAGCAGTTGGGGATTATGTAACGTAAATGCACCAGCGCTGGGAGCAATTCGGTGGCATACTTACTATTTGATACGGAAACCCGTTTTTGCTTGCATGGTAAATTTCGTTCCTTATCTAAACACCAACTTCTCGGATTTGGATAGCTATCAGTCTAGCGATAGCTGTATTGTTATGACAGCACTAAAGCAAAGTGCACCTAATAAACAAGCTAAAATTCCTCACAACAAAGGCATCGACTTCGAGATCACTGCTTTTTCATGATATTTCATGGACAGTAAATTGGTCATAGACCATGATCAGAATACCACTGCACCGTTTAAATATAGACGTGGTTACTTGTAAGTTAAGGGTGTTTAAAATGTGTGCCCTAACGAGCATACCCTGATGCTGCAAGGAAGAAGTGTCTGTGAGCGGTCCGGTCCTGCTATGCTCCGGACGACCCGACCCGGTTCGACCCGACTCGATCCGGCCTGATCCGACCCGGTCCAATTCGATTCGATCCGACCAGATCCGAGCTGATCCGACCCGACTCGATAGAACGCCACCAGACCGAACCCTAGCCAACCCGACCCGACCCGACCAGATTCGATCGAACCCGATTTAATTCGACCCAATCGCTACGGCTTCGAAACCTCAGGGCATGGTTTTTCTTTCTACAACGCTTGAAGCCTTGCTTTCCTTATGCACACTGAGGCCTACCAAGTTTTGATTCCGTTAGCGTTCAAGGCGATATTTCCCCTGAAGTACACGTGCCATTTGTTCAAAGAAGGGCTAATGGCGGCTCTTCTCGCACAGTTCACTGTAAGTGTGCGGGTCGTCGCACATGGAAACGTCGCACAGCTCGAAACGTCGCACATGGAAGCGAAGCGATGCTCGGTTCCATGCCTGTAGCGCGCTATCCCTGTTGCCGTATGTTGCCCTCTTTCGACCAACGCCCCTAAGAACGTCTTATGCTGGTCTATGCACGGGAACAAATGCAGGTGGACTTGGAAAACAGAGGACATGTACACTATCATTTCTCGAACGTCGACTTCTTCCAAATTGTCCACGGAAGCTGCCTTTTTGCATCCGTCTTTAAAAAACCGGTACCTTTCGTCGGATACAAACCCCCCCGATTCGATTTGGCCTCCCCAACATGGGAACCATTGCCAGGCCCCAGATGGTTTTCGGGTCACAAGCCCATTTACTGTCGCGAGGTGCTGCCCTTGCTTTAGTTTCGTTGCTGTGCTGGAACACTTCAAGGCATAAAATTATGGGTTCGGGTTTGCACACTATGAAATATTTAGCTGAACATAGGCTTGGACATGTACCTAACCATCAACCATCAAACACTTTGGAATGGCTTCAGTGGAATCAGACGTGCCTCGGCAAGGCCTGACCCAGTGATGCCGATGCCCACTTTGCCCTCGTGTTTTGACCCATCCGTGAATATGAATGCTTTGTGATTGTTGAAACTGGCGTATTTCTGTATACAAATAGCTTCAGCGAGTGTGATGTCTGCCTTTTTGACCAGGATCGGGTACCGGGCCGATGCTTGATTGTGGAATGGCGGTCATGCTGCAATGGTTGGCAGTGTGAGGTTGAGATCTGAAAGAGTCGTGACAACTGGGATGCCGAAGGGGGTGGAGTTTGTACCCAAGTCGTCTCTTGTCGTATCTGTCAGGCAGACTTGTGCTCGACTCGAGTTGAATCTAGAATCGACTCGTGAATCAATCGTTTTTGGATGGGTCACGAGTTGAATCGATTTTTTCCCCAAAAAACATCTTGAGTCGTGAGTTGAATCACATCTTTCTATAAAAAAAGAGTGGAATCATGAGTAAATCATTCAAATCACAATGAGTCATTTGAGTCTTATGACTCAAATGCAAGTTATGAACAATGATATAAAGCATGTATATTTGTCAATAGTATGTCATGACACAAAGTCTGGAGTAAAAACAACATGCTTATGCAAATGTATATATATATATATATATATATATATATATATATATATATATATATATATATATATATATATATATATATATGTATATATATATATATAATATATATAATGTGTGGGCAATGCACACTGAATCATATGGCTCATGAGTCTGATACCGCTGAGTCGGATCTGAATCGATTCAAAGTTTTGTCAGTCTGTTTGAGTCGTGAGTCGAATCATGCTTTGTGAGATCTGAGTCTGAATTGAGTCGAATCAAATCTCAAGATCTATGAGTCACATGTGAGCCGACTTAAAAAAATTGAGTCGGGCACAAGTCTGCTGTCAGGTCGAAAATACCGCTGTGCCGGGTGGTCTTGCTGTGGCAGCGGCACAGCTGGTGTGTCCTCCTGAAGCGGAGTGCAGGAATGTCTCAGTCTGTTGGAAGATATTCTATGGGTGTGCAGCTGAGGGCCCACGTGGCTGCTCTGATGCAGCTGTTTTGAATCGTTTCTAACTTTGTGCTCGGTATCGGTAAATTGGTAGCAAAGATATGCCGCTGTATTCGAGGGTGGGTCGCTTTATGGAGACGCAATTGTCTGCCAATCTCTGTCCCAGTATATGACTGGGAGTGCTCGGAGGTGTTGATGCGCCACGCGCATCGCTTTGGAATGTCAGTGATTTGTGTGCTAAAGGGTTGCGTTTCTGATCTAAATGTGCTCCTAAGAACTTGAAACTTTGGTCACTTGTTCGATGACTGTGCGGTGTCTGCCAGTGGGACTACATAAGCGGGGGGGGGAGGGGGACAAACATCTGAAGAGGGCGTCCTGCCTACGTGTCCCCCCCCCCCCACTTTTCCGAAACTCCTCGGTTATTGGACACTTTGTTTCCAATGGGCCAATACATATATATGTTATTTATCACCCTAAGGATGAGAGCCAACCTTAGGAGAATTCTAGTTCAGTATTATCGGACTCTCAGAGACCCTCTTCATCTCTCAGGACCCTCTCCTGCTTTTAGAGGTGCCCCACTGTCCTCAATATCCCTGCCTAGCTCTCATCTCAGGGGAATTTCAGCTCTGAGATGGGCCGTCACTAGTTCTTGTCAGCTCTTGGGTCCTGCCCATCTCTCAGGGCTCTTTCAAACTCAGTCCCAGCTATCCCCAGCCCTCAGGAATCTATCCTTAGGCATATCTCTAGCCTCTCATGAATTGTTTGAATCTCATCTAGCCTCAGGCATCCCTAGCCCTCAGGTGTATGCTTCAGGGCCCTCAGTCGCCTGCTAATCATATGTTTCCTCAGCTGTCAGGGGCCCTTTCCAGCCGAGGCTGCTCTTTCCAGCTGGCATGGCATTCCAGCTCTCTGGCAGGACCTCTCTTGTCTTCACGGCCGTTGTCAGCCGTCAGCGTGGACGTCTTCAAGTTTCAAGGGCCCTCTCCGCACAAGCTGCTAGATGAGCTTTAGTTTGTCCTCGGTTAAACATACCTGCCCCTACGCCTCGATCGAGGCGATCGCCTGGACGTCCCCATCGGACACGCCAGGGGCGGTCCCTTCTCCTCTTGGATACGCTCATAGGCGTAGGAACGTCTCAAAAAGTGGGTGGGCCAGGGTCAACAGCAGGGGCGCACCCAGGAATTTCGCAAAGTACCATGGTTGAGCACTTTTGGATAGATAACCCGATAATTTAAATAGTGAACACACGACTTTCACCGCTAATGGGGATGGGGCAGGCCCCCTGGGCGCGCCTATGGCTAACAGCAACATGTGATACTGAAAAAGAACTATACCATCACAGTATAAGTACTTTCAAATTCACACTTCTTGCTGGACTTGGAACTCTTTTCACGACTGATGGATTATTTTGTAATAATATATGTATCTTCCTGGTGCGAGTGAAACGATTAATATTACTGTTCAAACACAATTTCTTCAACTTGTGCTATGTGCCTGTGTGTGGGGGGGGGGGTGCAAGCTCATTATTACCGCCTCACTAACGGCTATGTGGTGTGCCCTAGTTTCCATGATATAGTACTATACGTCTTTAAGATCGCACAGTTGTAAATGTTCACCGATCTTAATGAGGAGAAAGAATAAGCAAGAACGAAGCTTACTTGCTGGTCCATGGCAAAAGAAGTCTCATGATTGATGCTGGAGATGATGAGAAAAAGGAAAGACGGGTGATCGCTGGTTGAAGATTCTTTGATCCGGTGTGTGGCAGACCAAGATTGGCAGGCTGACAGACTGGGGCAAAGAAAAGCGCAATAAATAAATATGCATGGTATTGTGTTCGTCCTCGGGGCCTAACACCGACACATAGATGATCAGTCACCTCAAATATCTCTGTAGTACACATCGTGCACTTTAGAATATCCGCCACTTGAAACGAAATGCTACAACTGCATCACTTGGCACCCGGCTGAAACGGAATGAAAGCGCATATTTTGGTGATCAACAATTCAGTGCAAAACAGCCGACAGGTGACAACACGCGGCACCTCATAAAGTCATAACGTGTTCAGACTTAAGAGCCACAAGGGCCCATCCTGAATTCACTTCGATGACTAGTTCTCTTCTTCCCACGTTTTCTGGTGGCTAAGAAATCCGGATAACCACTTGGTTTTGATGCACCTCATTCCTGATTAAATACGCTCCCAGATTGGCTATCGAACTGAGTCTCTAGTTAGGTGTTCTTTTTTAACCTTTGGGTTTTTCTTTGTCTTCGGATGTGTTTTAGGGCTTCAGCGAATTTTCGTTAGGGGCCCGGCACATTTTTGCGACCCCCGACTCTTTTTTTTAGAGTTTTGTTGCTTTTTTGTGCACCAACGATATTTTTTTAAGGTATCGGCTCATTATCGCAGACACCGAAATGTATATTTAGTGCGCTGTCTTTTTGTTCCTTTTCTAGGACCATGTCAATTTTTCAAGTCTCAAACCCCGCTGTGCTTTGAGGACCCCGTTGCGTTTGGATTTTTTAAGCTCCCGGTGTGTTTGTTTAGAGATGCGAAGCATGATTTTAAGGCCCTGCCGCTTTTTTGCCAGACTCGGTACGCTTTGGAGGGCCCGGTGCATTTTCGTCCTCCAGTTGTGCTCTCAGGGTCTCACTGTGTTTGTTTGGGGTTCCTCGATCATATTTGTGTGACCCCAGCACGATATTAGGGGCTCCGGTATAATTTATCGGGGTCCTGTCGCGACTCTTCGGGCCCAGGCTCGTGGTTCCGGGGGAACCCGACGCCAGTTTTCTGGGCTCTACACAATTTTTGTTGACTTATTCTGAATTATACATAGTCCGAGCCACGGCCTGATTTTTTTCGGGCCTTCGGTGAAATTTTGCGTCCCGTCGCGATTTGTCGAGCTCCGGTACGTTTTTCGGTGCCGTATGTGATTTGTTAAGGCATCTGGTGGCATGTTTCGGCTAAGGGGCGATTTCCTAGCTCGGACATTTATTTTTCGGAATCTCTTTATTTTGGAAGGCTCCGGCTTGAATCTTGTCGTGTTCCGATGCGATTTTGGGGCCACGTTGTGCTTATTTGGAGACATCGACGCCAATTTTGTTGGAGACCCAAGGTAATTATTGATACCTCGACCAGAATTTATTCGACTACCGACAGGAATTTTGTGACCCAAACGCGATATGTGGGGGGGGGGGCTTGGCTCTAGTTCACGGATCACGTTGTACTTATCTGGGCCCCAGCGCGATTTTGGGGTTCCTCGGCGCAAATTTTGGGGCCCGGTGCAAGTTTTTTTGGTGTCCGCTGTATTTATTTATAACCCATAATTCTGGGGCCCGTCGCGAATTTATCTTGCCCTAGAACCATTTTTGGGGACCCAGGCGCGATTCTTGGGTTTGGGGAGCGCACCTCTTTAGGATGAAGGGGGGATTTACCTCTTTAATATGCCACTGCGGCTGCTCAACGAGTTTTTTTCTTCAGCCGATGGCACCCCTCAGAGTAGAAAGGCCCTAAGGAGAACTTCCTTTCGGGACCTGTTCTGAATTTTCTGGTGCTCGGATGGACTCGATAGAGTCCCTTTGTGATGTTTTGGGGTCGACTTCTATTTTTATAAGCCTCCTGTGCGAGATTTGTGGGCCCCGGTACTATTCTTCGGGCTCCCGGTACATTTTTTTGGTGATCCAACGTGCTTCTTTTCCGGGGCCCGACGCCTTTTTGAGGTCTTTTGCGCAATTTTTGTGGCCGCCGAGTAACATTCTGGGATGAAATTGGGGTTTGGGAAACCAGCTGCGACCTGTGGGGCTCCGGTGCGAGTTTTTGGGCCCCCAGTGTCATTTCCAAGGGCAGCGGCGCGACGTTTTTGGTCTAAATGCGATTTTTGGACCCTGTCGTCATTTGTTGGGATGCCTATCGCGAGTTTTAGAGGCCTCGACAAGTCTTCAGTGGCCCAGCCTGTCTTGGTTTCTTTTGGAGCGTTTGCTGGGACCCCAGAGTGGTTTTCCATGTCCGGACTGTTTTTTTCCGTTGCGCCGGCTTCATTTATTGAGTGTTCCCGATGTGACTTTTGGGGCACCGGTGCGGCCAGTCGAGTCCCTAGCGTGATTTTGATGGGCCCGGGCGCGACGTTTTGGTACCTTCAGGCTCAGAGTGGTTTTCAGGGGCCCCGCCGAACCTTTTGAGGTCCCCGTTGTGATTTCCCAAAAAGCCGGCACGACTTTTTCAGCCCCCAGCGTGATTTTCAGGGCTCAGTCCCGATCTTGTGGAACCCCAGCATGATTTTCAGGGACCCAACCCGTCTTTTTGTGGCCCCCATAGTGATTTTCAAGGATCACGGCACGACTTTTTTTGTGCTCCCAGGGCGATTATCAGGGGCCTCGTCCAGATCTTTTGGAACCCAGCGTGATTTTGAGTGCCCGGCCAGATTTTTTGGCTCCTAGCGTTATTTCTTGGGGCCCGGCCCAACCTTTCAAGACCTTAACATGATTTTCTAGGGCCCTGGTGCGACTTAAACGGGGTCCCGGCACAACTTTTTGGGCCCCGTCGGTATTTTCAGGGGCTCCGTCCCACCTTTGGAGCACTCAGCGTCATTTTAGGGTCCCGGAAGGATTTTTTAGGCACCGAATGTGATTTTCATGGGCATTGGTGGGATTTTTGGGGTTCCTAGCGTAGTTTTGAGGGGCCCTGCGCGACTTTTTGAGGCCCCTGATGTGATTTTATCGGCACCGGTACGATTGTTGGGGACACCAGCAGGATTTTTACGGAGCCTGGCGCTATCTTTCTGAACCCCGGCACGATTATTAGGGGACGACAACCTCTCGGGGGGGGGGGGTCCAATGTTCCCCATCAGTACGCCACCGCGCATGTCCCAATGATTTTATAGCTTAACAATGACGTTTATGGAGTACATCGCACAAAATCGACTTTCCTATACTCATTTAACTGCTTGCACCACAAGTAGTGTTCAGAAATCTACACCCTACAATTGGCCTAAATTCATCCCTTATCTTCGGGGTTCTTAAATCTCAGCCTGGACATACACATCACTGGACGATGAAAAGCCTCGATAGTAGTCTCCGTGGTAATTCAGTGTTTTAGTACTCTTTAATCCAAATGTCTTCTTTGAATAGATTCTGGGATCAGAGTCTTTGCTAAGCAGGGATGGTTACATATACAATGAGTCCACCATCTGACCGAACCATTTCTGTTGAACGACATAATTTGAATTCAATGTTTAACGTGCTGTCAATGCCACTACGCAGTTACCCAGCTGAAGATCCACTCGGGTCAGTTGCCATGCTCGTCATATGCCTTGTCAGGTCACATGACAAAACATCACTCGTCACTGGTCACATCACTCTTCATATCACTCCTCATATGACCTTGTCAGGTCGCATCACGTGCGCCTAATCCTCTCGGTGGATTCTGAAATTCTGAGAGGCGTTCTCGCACTTGAAGTTGATATAATAGGGTGTGGACTTCATTATTGTATCTATGCTACCATAGTAAATGATGGATATAAGTATTTTGCTATGTTGGATGCCAGCACCGAGAATACCCAGACATCTCACTGAAACAATTGGATATCTGTGTGCTGTGCCCAACTGTGAAAACTCATTGAAATGTGGAAACTTTTAAGTTCCATCGCACACTACAGTCACACAATGGGTGTATATGGCAGTAATTTGTATGCTTCAATAATCAAAATACATATAAATTTTGAAGTGTATGGGAGCTAGGACCAAGACCATGCATAATGCATCGCTATGTCATATCAAGGCAAGGAACTTGCACTTGCGAATTGTATGTCTTTCATTGATTGCATTACGTTACTGCTGATCGAAACGATATTCAGATGTCGAATTATATTAAACACAAAAACTGAATGCTCCAGGATTTAACCTGGAATTACACAGAAAGAATACAGTCAGTATTACGCAGAACTAGGTTAATATACGTGTAGATCAGGTCCGTCCCGACATTCTCCCCAGTATTCTACTTGAAAACCCTGATACGAACTGAGCACGTCTGCGCCGGATGCATGGAACATCAGTGACCACGTCACGTCACTCAACGCCGATCGTGCCGTTTATGATTGATCAAACAGGTCGCCACCGCCGACCCTCCCCGTACGTCGATCGGTAGATTACTCCGTTACATAGGCCTTCAAGTAAGCCGGTGGCCTCCGTTGTCGCCGAGACCTCGTGGGCGTGGACACGGGCGGAGGCTCCCGGTGCGGACGCAGTCGAAGCG
The DNA here is from genome assembly GCA_034440615.1 of Ashinkailepas kermadecensis. Classification (NCBI taxonomy): domain Eukaryota; kingdom Metazoa; phylum Arthropoda; class Thecostraca; family Neolepadidae; genus Ashinkailepas; species Ashinkailepas kermadecensis. The sequence continues at coordinate 59,190 of JAOTOM010001866.1, read as the reverse complement.
ACAGAACGTCAAACTGTCGGTGACGTCGGTGACGTCAAACTGGATCGTGGCTGATGGGTATCTTGATGCTGCGTCTGCCGCCGGGATATCCTTGCCGGGCACGTGTACGATCTGGCTTGGGCCACGCCGTCAGCTGAGGGGCCCTTCATATTGGATCGGGCCTCTTCATCAGCCTGGGGGAACTTCCAATGATCCGAGGCCCCCTCCGTCGACCTGGAAATCCATACGTTAGCCCAGCCCAGGGCCGTCAACATATTCCCGAGGGCACTCCTCTTCATTGACTCGAGACTCTCTTCATCGGTCCGGAACCCTTTCCATCAGATCGGGGTCCCTTTCGTCGGTTCAGGGCCATTCACGTCGGTCCTGGTGCCCTTCACGTCGGCCCGGGGGCCATTGCGGCCCCCTGCACCGACGCCATGAGGGCTACATCCGACCTTCCAGGGGGCCGCCCTTCGCCCCCCTTGGCTACGCCACGGGGGTACTCCATGGCCCCCTGGATCCGGTACGGTTTACATGAGCGTGGAAACGTGAAGATCCGGTGTCCATGACCCTTCATGTTTGATGATTTATCCACTCACTTTATCCGACAAAACAGTTCTCGCCACTTCACCTTTCACCAGCGCTCTCACGCCCCCGCGCGTAGGTATATCTTGTATATGCCCGAAAAGATTCGGGTCTTAAGTAGGTCACTCGATATTTACGGGTGAGTCACTGGGTGAGTCTCTGAACGAAGCCTTTCTCAAAACAACGGTGGCGCTAGTGGCGTAACGCCACATCATCGCAGAGCCGCCATTTTCTTCCTCTTTCTCGGGTGGAGTTTCGTGCCGTGCGGTCCTGTATCGGGTGGCTCCTGGCTGATTTTATGCCAGGACCGTGGAAACGGTAGCAAGATGCTAAAATCGGCTCTTAATGTACGGAAATGCTTACAGAAGTTGTCAAACTTGCCTGAGAAGGCATTGGTCTCTTTTAACTCGAATTATGGACAAAACTGCCTCAACTGTGGGCTGAACAGAGTGCCTGCGATGGAGCTGGGCAGGGGGTTACACTCTGGGCAAGTTTTGGCCAAAGTTGACGAGCGCAGAGCGATTAAAGTTCCTAAACCAGATGATGGAACAGAAGGTGAAGCTACCATTGGTTTGGACTACAAACTTGCAGGTAAGCCTGTAATAGCACAGAAGTGCTAATTTTGTTCCTTCAGGAGCTGTGTGGGTGAGAAAATGATGGGCTGTGCAAGTTGTGTGGGAAAAATGTTTGTCTGTGCTTCTGTTTTTGACTGTCAATTGGAATTGGTATCATTGTGTTCTAGGTGGTTTGGCTTGAATATTAAAAAAAGCTTTGTAGTTTTTTCCAGACCACAAGACAGTGACAAAGGCCAGCAGTTGACTGTCTGATGTTCCACTAACTTGGCAGCAACTTTTGCATGATGAAACAGCTGGGTTTTCTATTGCAATTGATTAGGTAGTATCTACCTATTTGGCTGCTAGTGATGTGCCTAGCAATGGAACAAATAGCTATGTAAGCTGTGAAAACTAATGGATAAACAAATGAAGGACTGATAAATTGAATATCGTAGGGTTTGTGCTAAAAGAACCCTGCTGGATAGAACTGGTAACTTTAATTTGGTTATGGAAAGGAAGAAATGTAACCAAGCAAGAGCTGGAAATAGCAAAATGGACAAAGTTGGTCTTCATGGATGCTTTGTATACTTTGAAAGGGACTGATGACAAAGGGAGTGGGCTGATCAGTGTATACCTATCGACCTTCATAGCTGGACTTTGTCACTTGATGTCATGTCACTTGAGTGTCTTCATGTGGGCTGTGCCTTATCTGCTTGACCAATATTTAGAGGATGGTATAGCCTTTGCTGTTGATGTGCCTAACCTACCTGACGTATTTTGATCTACCATGGCAGTCTGACTAGACTGGCCTTGGTTGAGGTTAGGCTTAATGGAGGCATCTTAAGCATGTATCAAACTGAACCATTCAGCCAGAAGCTGATGTAGTACTGCATTTTCACATCAGCTGTCTTCCCTATTATTTTTGTGAGTTCTGCTATCGACTTAATGGCGTCCAAAGAACCAACTAGCCATCATTGTGACTTCTTTGTAAACAGTTCTTTCCTGATTGTGACAGTTGGTCTTCTGCTATGGTGGCTAATTATTTGTACCTGCTATGCTAATTTTGATGACCTATAATGGTAGTTATTGTAAATGATGCTGTTTTTGTTTTGTCCAGTTCTCTGACTGATTGTCTTTTTCAGAGCAGCTGACATTTTCCCTGATGAGAACACACCAAACCTGTTGGTGGATGGAGTGAAGTTTTCAGATCTACCCATATGTAGTGTTCGGGTTTCCAAAAACAACGCCATATTCTCCATATCTAATGCACAAGGTAAGGAGACGTTTTTGTAGACATAATTTGCCAATAATACATCCTACAAAATAACATTGGATGTTTTTGTAATTAGCTCAGTTTGTAACCTCATTGACCAGGCACAATTAATTTGTAGTGACTAGACTTTAAACAATTGCTTGTATTATATTAGATATGCATTGTAACCATTGGTCATACATAACATATCAGTTGTGCTCTTAATTGCCTGCCTTGTTCAGATAGAAATATCATACATTAGTGCTTAAGTAGATAGAACTAAAGTATTTGAATTTGTAAATATATGTTGTAAATGGTCTACCGGTCTTATCATTTTTCATTGCACTCCTTCAACTTCAGGTAACACTGAACATAGTTTCATGTATGCCATACTCAAGCACTGCTCTTGGTGAGCAATGTTGTAATCGCAGGTGTCTTGTTTATTCATCCAGTCCTATGTTGACCTTGTACAATGTGTGATCCACATGTAGTTTTTCAAATTTAAATGGCATAAAATGGAATTAATCCTGAAATGAGGAAGGCACATGAAGTCGCATGTCTGCTACCTCTACAGTTGTGAGAAGGCAACTGCTTGGTGCAAGAAATTACATTGCTCATGAGGATGGACTGCAAATTGACTGACTGACTGGAACTGGGCACTATATGACCTGTGCAGTCGATGCGCCCCTAAACCACAATAACTGACTGACAGGAACATATGCAAATCAAATGTAGTTGGCAATGTGCCATGGACAGAAACTAGTGTAATGTGTTGATTGAATTGTGTTGGAATGGCTGCATGATTTACTTGACATTGAGAAGGGAATATTCCATTGAAGGCAATATTATGTGCCTTCCAAAGGTAACCATGATTGTGCAGGCAAATTTGGTAGTATAGTAGTTCTTTGAACACTTATGATTATTATGTCATAATATTCTCATGTAGAATCATTATGAATGGGTGGTGCATACCACCTGGTCAATACTTAATCATTACCATTTCCCGAGTTCTGGCTTCATGATTGTACATGCATATTTTGGAAGTCTGCCTGCCTCATTTTTAAGGGTATTACACCAGGAAGTATTCAGTCACGACCTGGATCCCTGGTCTGGTGAGCAATGCCATGCCATGGTGGCATGTATGAAGTGATTATGTAACTCCTTTTGTGTTTGGAGGTTCACATCCAGTGATGCATATTATTGCAGATCCTGCCCTATTTAATTAAATTTTGCATAATTACAGCAATAAATGATGCTTACTTCATCAATTTAGAACAGATCATTCAAATTTTGGGTGTGTGATGGACATTTTGCAGAGGATGTGATAGCAGAAATAGTTCCAAATATAATTTGCTGCAATCTTGTTAAATTGAGCTCACCAGCAAATCATTGTGTATGTATTTCAAGCGTCAATGTAATAGCCAGGGGGATTGTATTTACTTTTGAGGGAACTGCCCACTTAATTTTGGCTTTGCCCAAAAAATTTCAACTTTTAGCATGGTACACTAGGGAGAGTGCTGCCCCCACCCACCCATTTGGGCTTCTCCATTGCCTTTGTGCATTTTGTCACCCAATAATTTTCAGAGATCAACACCCAACCCAAGTGATAATTGCTCCTGTAGGGGGGGCTTGACGAGCATGAGCAAGTTAAATTAACAGATGAGGTCAAATCTCCATGTATTGCAGTCATGATGCCCATGGTGACTTATAAACACCAGGATTCATCCATGTGCAGCTTTTCCATAACTCAATTCCTCACCTTTGTCATAGTTAACATTCCAAAACCTGGCACATTGATCAAGTCCCTGAAGTGGTCAGATTATCAAACATCAGTTTTCTGGGGACAGACATTTGCTTTTATTGATTTTTTAAAATTATTTCTTAGAAATTTCTTTCATTTCCTTGATTCGTTTTCATTTTTTATAATATGTGAAGTGTGGCAAAGTGCCTCAGTGTTGATGAACATGATGTATTTTATTTATATTTTCATTTGCTCGTTTTCCTAGTTTCACCAACATGTTGACAGGTATTTCTAATTTCCAGGAGTGGTCAAGATGATCCGATCCTGTGGCATGGAGGGGTTCAAGAACACCAAGAAAGGTACAAACATTGCCGCACAGGCAACAGGAATCTCAATGGCCTTGGTAAGTTGACTGACTTAAAGTGTGGTATCGTGACATACAGATGACATGCTGGGAGTCATAAATTGAAGTGTGTTACAAATCAGTGTCTAGCCAACCAAGTTATAATTTTTGTGCTTACAATCACTATTGTCACTCGTCCTTTTTGCTAGGGAAACCGCTCCGTTAGGTAGAGTCCACAGGGTGCAATGTTAGGCCTACCAATTCAACCAGCAGATGAAATATCCGTGGGATCATACTGTGGGCACCATGAAAAGCAGTTGGATCCTTGCGCTCCTCTCGCATCAAGCTCGCAAAGTCGCCATGCTCTTCGTGAGCTAGCAGCGGCTGTCAGACCTCTAAGTTTTGCAGGGTGGCTTCCTCTAGCAGCGCAAGCAGCAACGGATCTTTCGTCCATTTTAATTAGGAATGGAATCAATAGATACATTGCACTTGGGTGGACGCTATGTGACCATTGCAGTCGAGGTGCCCTTTAAACCAGAATAAGTGACCGACTCACGTGAATCCTACGCCGTACCGCCTTGACTTCCACCGGTCGCACAGTCATTACCGTCTGGTGCTGGCAACTTCGGACGTTGCCGTATCTTTAGCCTATCAGTAGGTCCGTTCTTGGCGGAAAAGATTCGTTCAGTTCAGACGGGCGGATGTCTGATCCGGGCTTTGTTGCCATTTTTATAGATTTTTCTTCTTCAGAACTTCGTTTGCAATCTTCATGGTCTGAACAACTTTTGTTTTATTTCTTCTGGAAATTTTTAACCGAATGGTAATACTTTTGAGTATACCTTTTTAACAATATTATTTACTTTCACGTGCTGATATTTCAAAAGTGAAGTATTCATGGGGAACAATGACAGCATATTATGTATTCATTAATTGTCTTGTTTCTCTTTCGAGCATGCATATCTTAACTCGTTCGGTTTTCAGGTCAATTTATGTGCACCAATGCGTTTTTGCAAACAAAAATCGGCACAGAACGTTGCCCACACCTGACCTAGCATGACCTCAGTTATTTTATTGAGTAAAATGTGGTAGGATTGGTCAAGTTTTAGCTGTTGAAAACTTCGTGGAGAAGCCTGTATGCGTTATCAAGTTTACGCGAATATTCGATAGGGGGGGGGGGGAGAAGGACAGATTAACCCCTCAGTCGGTCAATACCGGTTCAGTGCTGGTTTGCTTCCAACCCTCGCCTGCAATATTTCCCAGTTTTAACACTGGACATATGTCTCACCTGACGTGGAGCCGGGAGTAAAATGATGGCTCCCTTACCGTTGAGTGTTGTGTGTAGCGAGTCGGACATTGGTTTGGCGCTGCATGACCAATGTAGTCGATGTGCCCGAACGCCCCAATAACTAACTGGTAGTTCATTTAGTTGATGTTGGCTTTCTTTCCAGAAGGGGGCTGAGCAGAGGATACAAGAACGTGAGGGTGGTGATTCAAGGTCTAGGACCAGGTCGCATGGTAAGTGTTCCATGTATAACAATTATCCGGCCATGGTCATGGCAACTCCACCGTGAAGAACCTGGCTGTCCGTCGTCTGTAATTGCATTCCGGTTGTGATCATCCTATGTTTGCTGCATTTATAGAATGTCATCAAATTTTAAGGCTTAAGAGCCACATGGGTTCCTCTGAGTTAAACCTATACATGGAAGAGAAAAAGACTCAAGTTTACGGACTCAAAAAGACTCAAGTTTCGTTGACCATACCCTCCAAATTGGGCGCTGTATGGTCAAGGAAGTCGATGCGCCCCTAAGCCTAAATAACCAATCAACCAAACCCCTCCCAACAGGGTTGGACGCTGGTTGTCATCGATAGTATTATCCTCCAGAAGAGCATCCTCTTATTTTAAGATTAAGTGGTGCCTTTTCGCAATGAACTGCTCTGTGATAAGTGCTCAGGATTCACTGGGAAGTGTAGGTTGGGATTACGATGTCACTGGTTGGAAGAAAACATCTCTGTGTTCGATTACGAGGACGCGGAAGTGCCCCAACTGTCTGCGTCAGAATTCGCTCGCTATTCGATGAACACAACACAAGATTACGCGGGGTGATGCGTGTGACAGCATTAAAATGTCCTCTCTGGAAACTGACATCGCCAAATATTGGCGTGTCGAACGTACCTCATACCGAAACTATAAGATTGTTCGAATGCTGACACCGGTGCTGGAGGTGCCGGATACTGTGACCGGAACGTTTTCTCTCAGCCTACGCATCTGTTCACGCTAGAAGTAAAGCATGTAGTTTCATTAAGATTGCTGATAATGTACGGCACATACTATTTAGCGACTCGCTCAGTGGCCTACTCGCGCTAAGAGCGTTTTGTCCAACGAACTCAATGTTACTGGATGTTCTATCTAGTCTCGCATCGCTGATTATCAGAGGGAAGACGTTCGTTTTCTGCTGAATTCCGAGCCATGTGGGAATATGTGGCTCCTTGCACACGATGCCTCGCTCCCTGCCGCTGACTTATATCCAGAAATGAAAGGCATCCTCGTCAAGAAATGGCAGGGCAGCTGGGACGCCTCGGAAATATGCGATGCATGTTCCCCATAAACCCTCTTGCATTTGTGGCAAAATGCGGGTCGTTGCACGGCGTGCTATCACACCTTACTTCGACCCCGTCACGTGAAATTGTCACGCCGATTACCTTTCGTGTACGTTTCATTGTTGGCCCATGTTATGGTCGCTGCATGACCGACGCAGTCGATGCGCCCCTGAACTCCAATAGCCAACCAGACTTCCTCAAAATTTTATTCTCCACATCCCAAATTACTAAGCACAAATCCAACCCTGCCCCTGATCAATATTATGTACCAACTTCTTGATACGCTTTCTACCGCATTGTGCCATGGCCCATGTATTCAGCATGGCATGCCAGGGTCGGATCAGATAATTGCCATGGGGGGGGGGCACGTGTCCGGACGGGCGCCACTTCAAAAGTACCTGTATGGACGCGTTTACTCAGAGGGGCTCAGGCTGAACAATTCGAGGGGGTGCACTCGAGCCTTCCCAGAAGGGTGTCTTTTCCCCGGCAGGATGGGCGCTACCTTCCCGTCTGGGTGGGTGTTCGGGGTGACGCATGCTCCCAGTGCCCTCCCTTGTATCCGCCCCTGTCACATACGGTACCGGATGCACAGACAGATGCCTGTTTCTAGCATGCCTATTCATAAGCACGATCCAAAACACCAACATCAATGCAACCACATTCACAATTCCTATCCCTCTACTTCGAATTCGAAAGTAAAATTTGTGTGCCTAAATAATTTATCCACCACGTTTTTAAATACATTCAAAGAGGGGCTTTCAACTACATCATCGGGCAACCTATTCAACCATACCATCCTTTAACCTCTTATTCTTCAGTGAGTACATTTATAATTCCTGAAGCTACTTTACTTTTAAATTGCCTAATCCACCGATGAGTGTAGTTACTTTGTGCTGCACTCTTTCTACCGTACCTGCACACACGCACAGGACAATTATTTTCATTACTTCCTTGCTTTCATGTATATCACTCGCATTGATTATATCTAGCATTATATTGCCCTGTACCTAGCTGAGTTGTGGGCGCAAAATGACCTTGGCAGTCGACGTCCCCCTAAACTACAATCATCATTACCTAGCTGAGCTACATTCTACTTTTAGGTCCCTTGAAGCTACACCTTCTCCCCCTCGATGGCATTTACGTCACGACCTGGTTATTGGTTTTACGACACGTCGACCGTTGAGTCATGTAGCGTCGCCAATCTCTCACGCCGATTGGTCGCGAGCGAAGAGTAGCGACAGGTGAGATTCGAACTACTTCACGACCTGTCGCATTGTATATCCAATTGTCGCCTCCAACACCGCCCAACCACAGATGCAGGGCGTCTCACTTATAATATGCTATTCATCGCCCAACCTTTGTAGGCCTCCCAAAGCTTGCTGAATATTGCTACATTCAACAGTATTGTTGGCCATTTCTACCAGTTGATGTTGGAAAATATAGGCACCCTCTTCCTCAGCCCTGCCTCAATGTTGTTCACAGAGATGCTCAAGAGAAATGGGCCTGGAAGAAAGCCCTGTGCACTTGGAGCATCCCTCAATTCAGAATGATATCGATTAACCTTGCTACCTTTGCTTCATTTCCATTAATCATGCCTAATTGCAGGCTGAAACTTCCCCACCAATTCCATACTCCTCCAGTTCGACGTTTATGTGAAACTTCATCAAAAGCTTTGCTGAAATCTAAGTACGCTACATCTGTTCAGCTTCCATGTCACCACTAGTTACATACCCCATGGATTCCAGGTCAGTTAAGCAAGTTCTTCGAGGCCGAGATCCATGTTGAGTATCCCTTAAAAGCTTATGCCTATCAAGACGAATCGGAACACTTCTCGATAAGTTCTCTAACACGGAAAACTAGTGAGGCTAAGCTAACTGGCCTGCAATTTCGAGCAGTTTGTTACCCCTGAAAATCGGTGCTACATTTGCAATACGCCAATCTTGGAGATCTCAATGTACAAGGAACTGCTAATGCTTTACCACGCAAGAATTATCCCAGAATGTCAAGTCCTGCGCCTTTAGTCACCTTGATTATCTGCGAATGGTTTTCTGCAGCCTTGTCGTTATTGTAATATCATCTAACTTAGCCTGCCGTGTTTTCACTTTTATTTCACTACTCTGCTTGCTTAGTGACACTAGATCACAAACGTGAACAATTATTTCACCATCTACCTGCGGTTAGCCCACACTATTTTTTGCATTATAATTCGCTGAATCGGAGGTACCTTTTAGTATTCCCTGCCGAACAGTCTCCAGCTAATCCAGTTTCAACCAGTCTGTTAAGATTTCTTCACATACCTAACTGTTTCTATCCATCCTCAATGCCTTTAGGTTAGCCCTGAAGGGTTTTTGGTCTTTTGCTTCTTTGACACCAGCAAGTTTTCCTTTCTCGTCAGCGGCGAATGACGTCTAACCTTGCTCATTCTGAAACGTGTATTGAGAATGAACCTGTGGTGGCCTTCGAACAGTTTGTTTACATGTATACATGACTTCCCACATTGGATATGCATCTAAGCCTGATAAGTTTTGCCGAGTTTCACCTAGTATGATCCTGGACCTATAATTACCTTGAGCACAATTTGGAACTGGTCACCTATTTCTTCTTCCAGCCACTTACAGCATATACGGAATAGCACATGCTTCGATGCTCACTGACTCCCGAGGTTTGCCTACCCTACATTTTGTATAACATTTTGATCAATCGTAGGTATTTGATCTAACACTTCATTTCCCCTTGTACGTTCATTATCATTTGACACTTAATTTTCCAATCACAACTGGCATTGAAGCCAATTCCTGATTTCGTTACCCCTGTAGCCAGTCAATTCATTTTCCTCCAAGTTACCTGTAAAAATTCATTCGTTGCCATATACGTTTTATGCATACCAAGCAGTGGCGTAGCCCAGGGGGCGACGGGGACAGACGGGGGACGGGTGGTCTAGGGGTTAGATGCTCGTCTCATGATCGAAAGATTGTGGGTTCGAATCTCACCTGTCGCTACTCTTCGCCCGCGACCAATCGGCGTGAGAGATTGGCGACGCTATATGACTCAACGGTCGACGTGTCGTAAAACCAATAACCAACCAACCAAACGACGGGAACAGACGCACCCCCCCCCGGAAGGTCGGATGGTGGCATTCCAGGCGGCCGCCTTGAGGGGCCCGCAATAGCTCCTCAATATGTCGATGCAGGGACCATTACGGGCCCCTGAACCGACGGATAGGACACTGGAAAACGAAAGAGGCCCCAGACTGACAAATGGCCCCGGGACGATGAAGAGGGCCCGGGTCAACGGAGAGTACCCCGAGTCAGCAGAGAGTGCCATCGGGAAGATGCTGTGGGCCCTTGGCTGGGCTGACATGAATGGCTTCTAGATGGATGGAGGGGACCCGGATAGCTGGAAGGGTCCCTGAGCTGGCTGAGAGGGTCCGAGTCAATATGAAAGGCCCTTGGGCTGTCGGCGAAGCCCAAGCCGAGAAAGGGACCCACACCCGGACAGGGTGGAAGTGTTTCCAAAATGGCCTCAGTCTTGCTGGAAAAAGTCCTGGGCCGTCAAAAATTGGCTCTTGATACGGCGGAGGGGCCCTAGTTACCGAAGAGGACCTCGGGCCGCCAGAAATGACACTTTGGCGAACGAGTGGGGCCCTGGCCGTACAAAGGTCCCTGGCCTGATGAAGGAGTCCAAGCTGTTGAAAGAGGGCTTCCGCCTGCAAGAGGAGGCGCTGGATTGCAAAGGAGGGCCCCTGTGCCGACTGAGAGGACCCATAGCTGAGCGAGGACCCCGAACAGTCTGAGACGGCCCAGAGCCGGCATGAAGGGCCCTTGGGCCGATTGGGGCCGACACCGCGCAGGAATCACCTTGCAGAGGCGGCCCGAGCTTTTGAAGAGGGGACTCTTGCTGGACGGAGTGTCCTGAGCCGTGAAAGCTGGTCCTTGACCTGACGGATGGGGGTCCCAGGCCGAACGTGCAGATGACTCAGATGTACGTATGGCAGATGTACGTAAGCAAATATACGTATGGCAGGTGTACGAAAGAGCAAATGCGCGTATGGTAAAGGTGCATAAGCAAATGTGCGTAAAGACAAAAGTACGTAAGCGCAAATGTACGTAAACGCAAAGGTACGTATGCGTAAATGTGCGTACTTTGGCCCATACGTACATTTGCTCTTGTATACTTCTACGTTTACATACATCTGTGCTTACACACATTCGCTCATACTGCTTCGTTTACGATTCAGCTTGTACGTCTGATAAGCGAACGTTGGGTGTGGTACACAACACAGCCTTGCGAATTGCCACTGGTGCATTTCGAACGTCCCCCACGGCAAGTCTTCTGGTTGAAGCTCATGAGCCACCCCTTGCCTTGCGGCGTCTCATGCTTGGAATGAGATACGCGTGCAAGCTCTCACAATTTCCAGACCATCCCACACATGATATGGTGTTTTCGTCACGCATTGTGAACTTATTCCATGGATTATCTAATCAGCATTCGGTACCTTTCTGTGTCAGGCTCTATAATGCACCGTATCGGAGTGGAATCACTTTCCGTGACGTGATAAAACCAAGCGCTCTGGATACTCCTCCCTTGGAGTTACTGTCACCGGCAATTGATGTTACCCTGAGCGAAAACTACAAACATAATACCCTACCTCAGAAGTTCCGAATTAAAGCTCTGCAGGGTTAAAATATTGGTTTTCGTTAGGTGTGAGATGTCGAAACGAGCACAGTGGGATGTCGAAATTTGACATGGAATTAGTGTCATTTAAAACGTTTTTGATGTCTTTCAGACTCAAATTTGAACCAATGGTTTAGGTACTTATGACTGTACCTTTATGATTTGTTTTCAGATTCATAATTTGGGAAGACCTATATTCTGGATCGAGATAATAATACCTATGCCATAAACTGGTATTGTATGCCATATCGCATTATAGGTGATCCCTTAACCTGAAATTGCATTGCAAAATGTTCGTGTATCACCATTCCTTATCGAGAGCATGGACATGGTATTTATGAATGAGATACTGTTAGAAGGCAAACACGAGGAATTCATAAGCACCAATCAAGGATCAGGATGTCGATACCTCTTGGACAAGGATGTCGATGGGGTGTTCAGAATGTGGTATATTCCACCCTATTTCACGAATAATTTATCACTGAAGCTCTGGACCTCATTGCGTCCAACGTCGGCTACAAGACAACATACACGGACGGTTCAAGGATTGAAACTGGTGTTGGCTCGGCGTTTGTTAGCGGCTCCGCCACACGATCTTTTACGCTACCCGTGCAGGCATCAGTCTTCACATCCGAGTTAATAGCCATTAACAAAGCTTTGTGTTTTATACAAGTATCTGATGAAACATTACACCGCATCCTAACAGATAGTCTCAGTAGTCTTGGCACTGAATTATTTTAATTCATCACACTCCATTGTCCAGGAAATAGTTCTACGGTTGACGTCACTACGTGTAGAGGGTCGTTATGTGCTGGATTCGAGCACATATAAGCACACTACTGTCGTTATGTGCTGGATTCGAGCACATATAAGCACACTACTGTCGTTATGTGCTGGATTCGCGCACATATAAGCACACTACTGTCGTTATGTGCTGGATTCGAGCACATATAAGCACACTACTGTCGTTATGTGCTGGATTCGAGCACATATAAGCACACTACTGTCGTTATGTGCTGGATTCGAGCACATATAAGCACACTACTGTCGTTATGTGCTGGATTCGCGCACATATAAGCACACTACTGTCATGTGCTGGATTCGAGCACATATAAGCACACTACTGTCGTCATGTGCTGGATTCGAGCACATATAAGCACACTACTGTCGTTATGTGCTGGATTCGAGCACATATAAGCACACTACTGTCGTCATGTGCTGGATTCGAGCACATATAAGCACACTACTGTCGTCATGTGCTGGATTCGAGCACATATAAGCACACTACTGTCGTTATGTGCTGGATTCGAGCACATATAAGCACACTACTGTCGTCATGTGCTGGATTCGAGCACATATAAGCACACTACTGTCGTCATGTGCTGGATTCGAGCACATATAAGCACACTACTGTCGTTATGTGCTGGATTCGAGCACATATAAGCACACTACTGTCGTGATGTGCTGGATTCGAGCACATATAAGCACACTACTGTCGTTATGTGCTGGATTCGAGCACATATAAGCACACTACTGTCGTTATGTGCTGGATTCGAGCACATATAAGCACACTACTGTCGTTATGTGCTGGATTCGAGCACATATAAGCACACTACTGTCGTTATGTGCTGGATTCGAGCACATATAAGCACACTACTGTCGTTATGTGCTGGATTCGAGCACATATAAGCACACTACTGTCGTTATGTGCTGGATTCGAGCACATAAGCACACTACTGTCGTTATGTGCTGGATTCGAGCACATATAAGCACACTACTGTCGTTATGTGCTGGATTCGAGCACATGTAAGCACACTACTGTCGTTATGTGCTGGATTCGAGCACATATAAGCACACTACTGTCGTTATGTGCTGGATTCGAGCACATATAAGCACACCACTGTCGTTATGTGCTGGATTCGAGCACATATAAGCACACCACTGTCGTTATGTGCTGGATTCGAGCTCATATAAGCACACCACTGTCGTTATGTGCTGGATTCGAGCACATATAAGCACACTACTGTCGTGATGTGCTGGATTCGAGCACATATAAGCACACCACTGTCGTTATGTGCTGGATTCGAGCACATATAAGCACACCACTGTCGTTATGTGCTGGATTCGAGCACATATAAGCACACTACTGTCGTGGTGTGCTGATTCGAGCACATATAAGCACACCACTGTCGTTATGTGCTGGATTCGAGCACATATAAGCACACTACTGTCGTTATGTGCTGGATTCGAGCACATATAAGCACACTACTGTCGTTATGTGCTGGATTCGAGCACATATAAGCACACTACTGTCGTTATGTGCTGGATTCGAGCACATATAAGCACACTACTGTCGTTATGTGCTGGATTCGAAGCCACGTCGGTATATTAGGGAATGAATCCGCTGACGCGGCTGCAAGGCGAGCAGCACAGAAACCATGTACACGTTATAAGCCCATTCCTGCTAAAGATATATATATCCCGTCATCAAAGATTATGTTTTTCGTGAGTGGTAGATGCTTTGGGACATGGCCGGTGAAAACAAGCTTAGGACAATTAAACCTAGCATGGGCCAGTGGTCCTCGTGCTCGCGTAGGACTAGGCGAGACGAGGTGACACTGCCGCCTACGTATTACATATGTATACACACATCTGCAACGCATGGGTATATTCTTTGTGGTGATGAGGCGCCCATAGCGCCGCAGATGCCAAGGACGCCTTTCAGTGCGTCACATCTTAACATCATGCCCTCAGCTTTCTGATGTTTACAAGCACTACTTTGGTCGATCGCAGCCACTGTCAGTTCGTGTTGTTCTGGGGGATGAATCGGTCCCGATCAATTCTGGTCAATTGTTCCACTTTCTTTTGAAGGTAAACTTCAATTCTATATATTCTCCGGTGTAATCCCTGGTACGGGAGCAAGCTAGCACACTACGATTGTTTAGGATTGACACAGTTTAAATAGTTTTGTTATGGGCGCTGTATAACCAATGCAGTTGATGCGCCCTAAAACCTTAATAACTAACCAACCAATCATACGTACTTTTGCGCTTACGTACATTTGCGCATACGTACTTTTGCGGATACGTACATTTGTGCATAAATCGTACTTTTACGCATTCGTACATTTGAGCATACGTACATCTGCCACACTTACATTTCCCATAGGGGCCGCGGTAGCTCAGTCGGTAGAGCGTTGGACTTCATCGAAAGATCGTGGGTTCGAAACGCTCAACTGGCGGCATTACCGAGTCCACCCGCGACCAATCTGCGTGAGAGATTGGCGACGCTATATGACCTAGCGGTTGAATGCGTCGTAAAAGAACCCAAGGTTCTTCTTCTACATTTCCCATACGTATATCTCCGCTTACTACATTTGCGTACGTACATTTACTTTGCGTACCTCTGTCCGGTTACCCGTGCAGAGCCACTGGGTCGGCTTTGGCTCACGCTGATGGAAATGGCTCAGGCCGGACGGCGGGCCTCGGGCCGATATAGAGTCCCCCAAGCTACTGAGACGATCCGGCCCGATGCGCAGGGTTCCCAGTGCTATGTAATGAGCCTCCACGGACATGGAGGATCCCCGGGCTGTTAAAAAGCAGTGGCCTGACAAAGAGGTCAAGGGGCAACCGCCATCTAGAAAGTCCGACGTAGTCCTCCAGGCGACCGCCGTAAGGGGCAGAGATAAAACCGAGCACAAATTGAAACGCATCTAACAGCTTGTGTGGAAAGGGCCGTTGAGACCTGAAGACGGCCACCCCGAGGGTTGGCAAGGGCCGAGAAGACGAGACAGACCCCGTTCGGGAGCTGGAATGCCTATACTAGTTGGAAAGAGTAGTCTCAGCTGGAATAGATCCCTAACGGCTGAGAAATATACAGGGCACCTGTGGGTCAGAGAAGGCTGGGATGTGTTTGGGTTTGAAAGGACTCCTGGGAGATGAACAGGACCCCTTAAGAGTTGAAGAGGATTAGTGAGGGCCCGTCCCAGACCTGAAATTCCCCAGATATGAGAGCTAGGCAGGACTATAGAGAGCTGCAATGGCCCCTAAAACCAGGAGAGGGCCCTACCGGATGAAGAGGATCTCGTGTGAGTCATAGAGGACCAGGCTGTTATTCTTCTGAGGTTGAGAGCGGCGCCTAGTGGATGGACAAGGTCCCGTACATATTTTTTTAAATTAAAAATGCTGTGTCGGGTGGTGATTGAGGTGAGGAATATCAAGGGCCAGCCTCAGAGCTAGTGCTTTTGAACCCACTGGAGCTGTCGATAACTGGGAGGGGCCCCGAGCAGCTTGGGCGGGCCTTTGGGGGTTAACTCAAATGACTCTGATGGCTAAGGAGAGTCCCGAAGGCTGGCGATGGTTGTGATGAATGCCGAGGGCCGACGGCGAAGCCAGAAAGTCCGTGAAGCTAGAAAGACTCAATGGCCGGAAAAGGCGCCTTAAAGCTGGAGAGGATCCCTGAAGATCGAAAATGGTCACTGAGCGCTACAAAGGACTGCACTTGGATGCCTAAGAGGCTTGGAAGGCGTCCCCATGAGAAGAGCAGGGCCCCGATATAGTTCATTAGGGCTAGCTATGGTGAGTAATACTGAGAGCCAGTTTCGTCGGGGTTAGGCTGTTGTTGCCGGCCCGAAAGACTGTCGAGAGCTGGGGAAGTTCCCTGAGAGAGCGGACCGGACCGTGATGCCCCTGACGCTTGGGAGGAACACCGAGTGACGAACAGAGCCACCCAAGAGCTAAGGAGACTTCGGAGAGCTGTCGATGCTTTCTGGAAATTGAGGACTGTCTCGCAGCTGCAGGATTCACCTGAAAGCTAGACAAGTTCGTCGAGGATTGGGAATGGTCCATGTAACATGGAGAGGTCTCCTCTGAGGGATGATTATGTCCCTGTGAAGCCAGAGAGGACTGGACGGGGATGCTTCTGAGCTTTGGGATTGGCACCTGAGGAAACTGGGCCTTCTGAGAGCTAAGTCACTGCTCGAGAACTGGCAATGTGTGCGAGGACTGAAGGCCAGCCTCAGAGATAAGATATCCTTGAGAGCCACAAATGTTAAAGACTGGGAAGGTCACCCACCGCCACCTCAGCGGCAGCGGCCGCCCCCAACGGCCACAACCGTCCTGACGATGACGACCGTCCAAGCAGCCACAGATGTCCCAGTGGCCTGACCACAGCTGTTCCGGCAGCTGCGGTCGCTCCAGCGGTGCCGGCTGATTGGCCTTGGTGATTGATGTGGTCTTGGGTGACACCGGTTAAGCAAAAATTACTTACAGGGTGCTGTGTGTTGGACATAACTGGTCAGGCATGCTGCTCGTCATTCCCCTGTCCCCAAATCTTGCACTTATTTTCACCACTGGTATGCGTCCCTCATTTTGAGAAAGTATGACTCTTGAAAGGTGCAAATATATGGGCCCACCGGAGGCGCAGCCGGGGGGGGGGGGGGGCGCTCCCCGAGAAACTAAAAATACACTACCTTAAAAACATGTTTTGAAACAGATTTTAACCGCTCAAATGCCTAAACGCCTGAAGCTTTCTGTTACATTGCATGTTTTGGTCGGTCCCCTCCCCTTCCCCATAGGAAAATGCTGGCTTCGTCACTGGGCTAGGGGAAGAGTAGTCTAGGGGTAAGTTGCCTGCCTCACAATCGAAAGATTGTGTGTTCGAGTCTTACCTGTCGCTATTCTTCGCCCGCGGCCAATCGGCGTGAGAGATTGGCGACGCTACATGACTCAACGGTCGATGTGTCGTAAAACCAATATATAATCAACCAGTCACTGGACTTCACCCTTATCATGGATATGCTCCCTATTAAACCGAACGTAGCGGATATCAGAGACAATTGTGTCCGTTGAAATGAGCACTTGTATTTTTACTGAAGCTAATAAATCCATGCCTTCACTAGGAATGTGTTAACGTCCTTTTGTTTTCCAGAATAGGTTTTCTGTTCATGGTTGTCGGCAGCTACATGTTTTTATTCAGACCTTGCCATACTGTTTGGCCTTGATTGCAGTTCTGGCATAAGTCACGTCAGCGCATAGTGCGTTTTTGCCCAAGTATTTAGTAGTCTTTGCGTAGTATGTATACAAATATGGGGACCCTTCGACAATTTAGTAACCGAAATCCGAATAGTTTTGGAAAGGTGGTGGAGGGGCTGGGTAGGTAGAGTAGCCTCTTCGGATGTTTTCCCCCGGACCAAATAATGGTTACGCCGCTGTTTCAAAGTCTACTTTTTCGGACAGCACGTGTGCGTACACCTCCGTATTTTGTTTGTAGCACTTCTGGCATTTGCATAAAACCGCAATAAGCTATGCTCTTCCTTCCCAAGGGTGCGCCCATGAGTGTTTTTTCAGGAACAATTTTTCCAGCCCGACGACCAACCTAAAATGATCTCTGTCTGGGCTAGTGTTCCCCATATTGGGCTCATGAGGTAAGGTGCCTTTCTCCCCTATAGTGCCTTTTCAACCCGATGAAAAACCTTCCACTCGCAGGGTGTGCTTTCCCTTAAATGTATTTTCTGGAAGGACTACAATTTCCTGAACTATAATTAGTCATCCGTCGTGAGAAGCTACTCCGAGATGTTTTCCGTACTGAAAGTGTGTGTGTGTGTCAGGCGCGGTGGCAGGTGCGACGATCTTCACGATGCACGATTTTGGAATGCAGCCCAGAGTCAAAAGGTGCTTCCTTATTGAAAGGATGTCTCGTACACTTCGTCGAGAGGAATTGTACCATGAACAGGAACGAGCCAGAGTGCGTTTGTACTATTATTTTTTTGCGCTGAAGATGTATCTGAAATTGGGTTCATGTCCCTACTTACCAATTCCGCTGCTTTTCCGTCGTTTCAGTTCAGTCGTGCAGTCCTTCCCCTTGCAGATGAAAGACCAATACCAGAAAGACTGATCCAACGAGGGGAAATTCCTCAGCGAGACGCATCCTTTCGTGGTGAAAGGCATCCCTTCTTTGTGTCGTTGGTTGGGAAAGCTCAGAATTGAAGGCCCACCCATTGCTTTCATGTATGTGCCCTCCAAATATTTTTTTCCCAGAAACCTGCTCCTTTGCACACCCTGACTGCAACCATCCCCATCCCCCAGGAAGCAGAGGATGCCCCTCCAACTGGCCTAACCCAGATGTTGGCTAAAATAAAAAGTTGCTGACCAGAATTGTTTTAAAAGTCGCAATCCATATGGTCATGCTATGCTATGTTATGCTATCTACCTTGATAACGTGATGCAAATTTTAAGCGAAGTAGTTTTATATCAAATTTTACATGAATGCCCTTCACGTAAAATTAGCTGGTATGGAATACTGCTTGGATTCCAATGGAACCCAATGCTTCCTAACATAGCTATGACTATTTTTTTCCATCTACACAAGCATAGCAAACCATGGAGTATTTAAGGAGAATCCTATCAGTTTTTTTCTTGTCACAATGAATGCTATAAATTTCTGGTGTTCATTCAGACGCCTCTGAAAGCAAATCAGAAAAATGTATGGGCTGGACTTGTTGAAACTTGAAGCCTACCTAGGTACTTCTTCCTCTCCCATTTCTTTGGGGAATCACATATAGCAAGATTTTCTTTGTTTACAGTCGTGCCACTTAGCATTGATTCTGCAGTTGTGTACCCCTTCAGTGACTCAATGATATTAGGCAGTCCAAAAATCCGTATGTTTAGGTGATCCAACATCAGTAGATTCGATTGGGTTAGGTTGGGTAAGGTAAGGTTTTTGTTGTAATATTACACGATTCTTCGAAATATACCACACCACCGAAAACCTTTCCTTGGTACACTTCTCATATTTTCTTCAGATGAGGGATAGCGCGCATCTGTATCGTGAAAAATGTTTTTGTCGTATTGTTTTGAACGTCATTTGAATGATCGTGATGTTTCTTGGTGAAATCACTGCTTATTGCGATATAAGTACAACTTGAAACGGTTATACAATAAAGTGGTAGCGCGCAAGTCGCGCCAAAAATTAACACTTGCGTGCTGAAAATATGCATTTTTATTTTGATCTAATGTATTTGTGATACCTAAGGTGGTCCCCCTTTGGCTGCGCCTTCGTACCCAATCACTTAATCGCTCTTTAAGACCGTCCCACCACTGAAACCCTATATTTCTTAAATTTGAGTGGAGATCCAACACTTAATTGACAACTCTCTCTCTGGCATTACTTTTTCTTTTGAACATCAAAGTGCCATTGTTTTGCGTTTTTGTTCCATGATATGAGTGATATTTGAGTCTTTAAAAACGCACATGGCTTGTGACAGCAGCACTGCCGACTGGTAAAGGCAGCAGATGCACGCACTGGCATCGTCAAGCTGCTAACAAAGGCCATGGAAGGTGGCTCATCAATAGGCATTATCCATATATGTTTGTACATTTTATTTAAAGAATCAGTTGGCTTTTTGTATCACTCCTCCCCCTCCCCCACCCACTCTATCCACTTCAACACCAAGACACTGCCCTCCACTTAAATGGTGAACTGGATCCGCCTTTGATTTAGTGTTCCCGATCGTTCCAACTGCTCTCCCTACCTTCACACATTTCACATCGTGTTAAAATGTGTTTACTTTCCTGCAGAGTTCAGTGAAAGGTCTGGAGATGGGTGGTATGAACATCGTCTCCATCACTGACAGGACGCGAGTCGCCTGGAACTGCTACAGGCCTCGAAAAGCAAGGCGGTTGTGAAAGGTCAGCTGTGTTGCCCGATGTTCACCAGACAAAATGTTCGTGGTTTTTTTTTATAGTAATGTGTAAATATAGTGATAACAGAATTATCTCGGGTGTTTTATTTCCATGGAAGACCTGACCTTCGCCGTTGTAATCTGATACGACTGCAGGTCCACGAGCCCTGCGATGCCCAGGTGGCATCCCCCTGCTATCCGGAAGCTGCGTACGTCCCTGCTGCCGTGACGTCATTCACCGCACTGCATTCTGGGCTGCGGCTGTTGGCTGTTCGCAGAGCAAAATGGCGGCCTCTGACTTGGCGTATGTGCGGCTCGTGTCTGGTCGTGTGTGATTGGGGCTATAATAATCGGTGGATGTCAGTGGTTGGTGTTGAAATATGTTCGATATTGTTGTATAAATAATTCTACAAGGTTTTATGCATTGGTACTGTTGAGACTTTGCCGCTTTCACCGTGGTAACTGGTCGCCATATTGGACTTCTGTCCTTGATTGCTGTTGATGAAGAAGGAACTTTTCTCCTATATGAAGGCTTCAGAAATCTTGAATAATCAAGCTGGACATTTTTCACTATTTGCCATTAATATGTAAATGACGAATAGTGGACTTAGACTTCAAGGTTGGCTGTGTACCACACACCAATAATGGAGGTGAGCCACATGTCTGATAAGTTGATGGTGCCTGAATGTATCAATATTTGCCTATATGTGCTGTCATTTGCCTGTATTGTCTGAATATTGTTGAATGTCTTTAGTATTTTATCTGATCTATGGTGTTTGTATTTGCTTCTTTCTGCTTTGATGCTTTCAGTTCAGGCCCCTTCTCTGCAATGGCTAATGCTTATTTTGTGGTTTGTTGGCATGTATCATGTAATAATTTTGCACAGCATGATTTTGTTTTATGTTCCAGGATTCATTGATGTGATGAACCCACTTGGTAGCCTTATAGATGATAGACTTTCAAGTGGTGACAAGGTTAAGTTCAACTGCATGTGTGTTGAGGATAGAGGGTTTAGGAGCATTTTGTTGACACATTTACTGCTTGTTCCAGTGCTTTTTGTATTTTACTGCATTCACTAGCCTCTAAACCACATCTGTATACATGTTTAAGGGAATTTGGAGTCTGACCCATTTGAGAAAATGGATCTTCTTGATGCAGACTGATGATGAGAAGCATGACTACATATATGCTGTGCTATACATGCAATGCTCATTCTTGAATTGTTTTAAGTTGGTGCTTATTGGAAGCATGCACTTGTAGGCTTGCATTGATAATCCTCTGCTTTGAAAAAGAATTAGAAATGGTAGCATTATTTTTACTGCCATTTTCTTCATATACCTCTGATTAAATGGTGATTTATACTGGAATATGAAATGGCATGCACATATCGAATAGGAAAACTGCCATTGATTGATGCTTCAATGCTGCCAGGTCAACTTTGAATGCCACTCAGGGTTAAAATAATGGTTTTTTGTTAGGTGTGAGATGTCTAAACCAGCCCAGTACGATGTGACAATTTGCCATGGAATTAGTCATTTAAAATGTTTTTGATGTCTTGCAGACTCAAATTTGAGCCAGTGGTGTGGGCACTTATGACTACCTTTATCATATGTTTTGAGATTCATAATTTGGGATAGGGAGAATACTAACTATGCTATAAACTGGCATTGTATGCCATATATTATATGTAATCTACCTGGAATTGCATTGCAAAATGTTTGTGTATGCGAAATGTTTGTCACCATTCCTTATCGAGAGCATGCACATGCTACTTATAAACAAGATACTGTTAGAAAGGAGACATGAAGACTTCATAAGCATGCATCAAGGAGCAGAATGTCGATACTTCTTGAAGAAGGATGTCAATTGAGTGTTCAGGAAGTGATATATTACACCCTATTTTATGAATAATTTATCACTGATGTTGCTGATCAGTGGTTCGGAAGTAGACATGCCCCTTATTCCTGATTACCATCATAGTTTGGTCAGGTGTTCAGACTCTTGATTACAGGATCATGAGTTCAATTCCTCCATCTGTTGGGTTATCTAGTCTACCTGTGACCAATTCGAGTCAGAGGTTTGTAGCCAGGTGACCTGGGACGAGCAGTCTGGGTAAGTTGCCGTTTCAATCAAAAGATTGTGGGTTCGAGTCTCGCGTGTCACTACTCTTTGCCCACAAACAATCTGAGTGAGATTGGCGACGCAAGATGACAACTGTCAGTGTTTTCAATACGTTGCAAGCAAACCAGTGCTCTCTATCCTTTGGTCTACATGTATGTGGTGGTTTAATTTTTGATTGCATGCATTTCAGTGATGTAAGATTATAAATATATATACTGCCTTTAATCATTGCTGTACAATGGTCTGGGACATCATCTTTTAAATGCTAGCTGCATTGTGATTTAGAGCCAAATACTTTGGGTTTTCCCACCCAGCCATTGTGCTGTTTTGCCATGCCACTCAATTGTCTCATTCTTGCTAACTGTTCCTTTTTCCTTTGTTGTGGATGCCATTCTCACCAACTTGACAATGCAGCAATTATTCACAAAAAGCTGCTTGTGCAAATGGATAACCAGTGTTTCTTGTATCATTGTAAATTTACTTTTGTTATTTTGGTGTCCATAATAATGGTGCATAGTGATGACTTGTGCACTACTCTAGATTGACCTGGACTGGGTGGATGTGGCTAGATAATTCCTTCCCTGTATAGGATTAACCTTCTGGGACTCTTAAGCCTGCCTTATCACTTGATGAATAAATCCCATTCATTGGTTTCTCCCATGCATGCATATTTGTATTCAGTGACTATTTCCACCTTTTTGTAACTCATCGGAACACCTAGGTATGCAGTAAAAGCTTTGCCTATTCTCCGTGTTTTTTCTTTAAGCTCAACTTCATTATTATGTTTTAAAAGCTGGCTCATTTTGTACCTGGTTGTTTGTTTACATTTTGCAGATTCATATCACATGCATTACATTTTTTGTGTTGTCAGGGTCAAATTGCATGCACTGGCAATGGGTGACTGCTTGCTATTGCCCATTCTGAAGTTGAATAGTAACAGCCATTGGGAAAAGCAGTTTTGTCAGGAAATTTTATAAGTACCATCAGGAATGAAGCTGGGTAATTCAATTGAAAAGTCATTTCATCTCAATATCTCAAATGAACACATTATCTTGATCCATTCAAACATATTTTAGCATAAATAACCAAATGTAACATCTGAAAATCACATAATCACATAAAAATGAACATATTACCTTAATGCAGTCAAGCATATTTAAACATAAATAGCCAACTAGTCAATTTAAGTACAAATAGGATACTGATGTACATGTCACAAGCTTGCTCATGCATATCAAAGTACAGAAGCAGAGTTTGAGTCAGGCCTGTTACTGTGTCATTTTTGTTACCTTAAACATTTAAGTATAGTGGTAATTGAGCCTGATATTCAGAATATAGCGATCCACTTTATTATAGCTGCATTTTTGTGTCATTCCTGCATCAGGTCATTACCACGACATTAGCTGAAATGTGGGTATCAATTAAGTGCATTGTTATAGTTCAATTGATGGCTTGATCAGGCTGCAAGGTTGCACAATGCTGCAAGGCACATATGCTGACTGTATTCGGGTTACGCTGCATGGGTATCGCTAAATTATCACAATCTGCTCCAGAACAGGTGAGCATTCCTGTGCATTGCAAGGATAATTAGGCTTTTTATTTCACTCTGCTTGCGTGTGAGGAGTCTATGTGTGTCTATTCATGCCTGCTATCATGGCTCCATGGTGGTTGCCAACATTGTATTCGTAGTCTTAATTAGCGAAGCACCTTCGCTTCACCAGATTGCAGGACCATACATGGCAAACGAAGTGAGAATTTGGAAATAATAAACCATGCCGTACCATCGCCTGGCCGGGAAGGGGCTTCGAAAGCGGCCGTTTTTTTCCAGGTGCAGCGGCCGGATGAGTAGATGCGGACACGAAACTTTCAGAATTGTCTTTACATATTTTTTAAATTAAAAAATTAATTAAAGTTAAATTCCAGATCAAGGTCATTGCCATGAAACGGTAAAAGATAGCAATGTAATGTTCCAAGTCGTCAACTGCCGACATTAGGATGAGTTGCATCATCGAGACCAAACCCAGATCATGCTGTTTATCGGTACCGACTACTTCCTATCTTGAATTTCTAATTAAGGTTCAGGTTGCTGATCCGAGGTCTGGTGTCTGCGTTTTTAAAAACCGTATTGAGTGGGGAGAATGATACTTTGGAGTGGGTGAGACATTTTGAACACTAAAGATAATCAATAGCGTGTAACAAGCATTCTGATTTGATATGGGGCAAAGATTATTGACGTGGTCAGGACAGGTGTCACATTTTGCACAACGCCACCTTATGCAGAATGTTGTTGTTCCTTGTGAAGTATTTACTCAGTTTTAGCGTCGCCTAAGTTGTGCGGCATAACATTGGGTGGCCAACCAATGACGTGAGGTAACCTTAGCTAGTGTGATCTGACCTGATTTGACCTTTCCATGTAATTGCTTTTCAGACAGAACTGTCCGACTCCCACCTCGTGACCTGTCCTTAGTTCGATCTTGGGCAATGCATATATTGATAACAAGATCACCCAAGGCTGAAGTGATTGTGCTATCAATCTATGCATTTTCCCAGCTTGACCTCAGGTCAGGTCACAAGACGGGAAGCTGGACAGTTCTTCAATTATCTGACCAAAATTTGTGTGCCCCACAAGTGATGTTCCGGGGATATTCAAGCTTGAACGTTAGCTTCAGCTGGAACTTATTGATCTGGCCATACGAACTGACCTGATAAAACAGGATTTTCGGATATGAATCTGATGTACATGCTTTGCTTCCATATTTTCCACACCATTACCCCAGATAAAGATCATGTCACTGGGTTGATTTAGTATAACCTTCAGCGTGACCGAAAATGAAATAAGCTGCGATTTGAGCTCTAGGCTATTCGCTAAGGCTTGGAAATGGTATTTTTCCCTTGTCTCTAACATGCAGGAAGCTGGTTTTAAAGCTCGATCCTTTTTTATTGCGATGAATATAATTATATTTATCTGTGCTAATTCTTGATAAAAGGAACAAAGTGGCAAGGATACGGTGCCTTTTTCTAACCGTTTGCAGCAATTTGCGTAGAAGTCGGTATATTGAATTGATCTGGTGACCTCATTATCGGTTAAAATGCAAA
The DNA here is from genome assembly GCA_034440615.1 of Ashinkailepas kermadecensis. Lineage (NCBI taxonomy): Eukaryota > Metazoa > Arthropoda > Thecostraca > Neolepadidae > Ashinkailepas > Ashinkailepas kermadecensis. The sequence continues at coordinate 33,567 of JAOTOM010001866.1, read as the reverse complement.
TGTGTGGTGCGATTCTGGCTCTCCATGACCAAAGCTTTGTAACGGTAGCATTTTTAGCATAGCTTCCCTTCATTGTACGTTCGTGGGGACTTGCAATAGCCCGCTCCCTTTCCCCATCCCGGCGATGGTGAATTTGCCGGCCTGCTCGCAAGGGTTAGCGTGGGTAACTTGGGCATCATCAGTGTTCCAATCTGTGAAAAGAACTTGCAGTTTAAATTATTTTCACCAGCAGGTTTAAAAAGATGCTCCACCGTACATTAGAAGACGCCCAATATTTCCAATGGAAGCATATCAAGTTGATGCTCATTGCACGTCCTGCTTGCACACTGCCAAGCAGTGTTAAATTATTCGTGAAATGGGGTGGAATATACCACTTTCTGAACACCCAATCCACATCCTTCTCCAAGAAGTATAGACATCCTGCTTCTTGATGCGTGTTTAGGAGTTATTTGTGTCTCCTTTCTAACGGTACCTAGTTTATAAGTATCATGATCATGCTCTCGATAAGGGATGGTGATACACGAACATTTTGGAATGCAATTTCAGGCAGGGGGATTATTCATAATGTAATATGGCATGCAGTGCCATTGTATAGCATAGGTATTTCTTATTGCTATCCTGAATATACCTCTTCCTAAATTATGAATATCAAAACAACTGATGAAGGTACAGTCATAAGTACACCATTGGCTCAAATTTGAGTCCGAAAGACATCGAAATTATTTGAAATGACACTAATTCCATGACAAATTTTGACATCATACTGTGCTCTTCGACACCTAACACCTCACACCTATGGGAAAAAAAACTATTATTTTAACACTGCTGCTAAGTATTGTCACAGTGAGAACCTAAGGTGGCTTTTCATCAGATTAGCACGGTTGCTAACTCGAGTTTGGATATCGATATATCGACCTCATGAGTATCTCAATCAGTCGGTCAACCTCCATGGAACATTGACAAATTTGAATTGTGTAAATACATCTGGTGGTTATTGGTTTTACGACTCGTCGACCGTTGAGTCATGTAGCGTCACCAATCCCTCACGCCGATTGGTCGCGGGCTAAGAGTAGCTACATGTGAAACTCGAAACCCACGATCTTTCTATTGGTTGAATCAATCTAGTCACTAAATGGTATAAATGATAATACATGTGACGATTATAATACAAGTATTCACTGAATTATGAAGGATGCAAGTAACGCCAAATCATCAATTTGCAACGACTGGTGAAACCTCGGGTATTCTGTTAGTACGTGGAAAGGACGTGCAATTTCAATTAGCCAGTGAATATCGGCGAGGTCGGGTGTATGATCAGGTCGGGTCACAACACAAGAAGGTATGTTGTGCTGTATATATTTAGACAGCGACCCACAATCTCCTTCACACAAGATGGCAGCTAACGAGATAAAGGGATCAAACAAATATTGAGATCGAAAGAACACTAGCATCAACTCGAGATGAGCGGTTCACACGCCGAGAAAGGTCCCACCGGTCCCACCATGAGCCGGCCTATTGTAGCACGAACACCCTGCTGCATCATGATCTACTGTTGGAAATGGCGAGCCATGGGCGAACCGGAGACTGGGTGGAAGCTGTGGTATCTGCACTGTTCCGGTGAGTGTTTAAGGCCTTTTCTGTGGGGTGTATGCAGTAGGGTGACCCTTTTTTGAACTGTAAAAAATTATCCTCGAGTGATAGTTTTTGGTGACTTTTGGTGCGCTTGTTCCAAATATGGCGTAAAAAGCCGTTTTTTTTTCAAACAAGAATTGCACCGCGCGGTTGTAGTTTTTGGAATACTCATTTGTATGCGTCACGGCTCGTTAGGCAGTCTGGCATCAAAATAATGCTGGTAAATGACCAATGAGAACATAAAGCAACTCTTGGTGCACCTTTCGGCGCAAATTTCACCACTATCTTGCCTGGCAATCCCACAAGTATTGCTGAATGTTGTCCGACACGTCGCCGTTGGCCTAGATGGCGCTAGCGTCGTCGGCGCCAAGACTCATCGCTGTTGTCCAGTCATTGGATTTGCGGATTAAGAAGTGGAATAAAATGTCACAAAGCACCTCGCAAGCACTCGTGCGGTATCCGAGCCGGACGTAAAACCTACCCAGCGTTGTTTCATTTAATTATGGTGGCAGCTTAGTTACCAAATGCCGATCGACAGCAGCGAAAACCTTTGTAGCGGCGGCTGCGATGCTTCCCGCCAAGATAAAGCAGCATAGCCAGGGGGCCATAGCTGTAGCTTATACCCTTCCCCCAGCTGTAGGAGGTTCACCTGGAACAAGTCGCCTTGGCCGCAGGAGGTCCTGGGACCTCTCATATCGAGCATCATTACCCGAGGTGGAGGAGGCTGTCTGGGAGGACCTCCTGCGGCCAAGGGTCCGTGTTCTAGGTGAACCTCCTACCGCTACGGGGGAAGCGAGGGCTAGAACTCCTTGGCCCTCGGGTGGTGCTGTTTTATTTTGGTGGGAAGCATCGTCGCCACCGCTACTCGTTTTCGCTGATATCGATAGGTATTTCGTAACTGAAGCTTCCGCTATGATCATTTTCAATCTTGGTTAAGTTCTAAAACCCAAATAACTAACTAACTTGGGTAGGTTGTATGTCAGGCTTTGATGCCACACGAGGGCTTACGAGGTGACATGGACATTTTATTCCACTTCCTGATCCACAAGTGATGGTGATGGCATCACAACGACGGTGATGGCGAATTAGCAGCCGTGACTCCGACGACGCTGCCGCCATCTAGGCGAACGGCGACGCTAGCGCCAACTACGCCAACGGCGACGTGTGGGATAAATATCCCAACAATGAACTTGCGGGCAGAGGTGTTGTTTTACGTACTTTTGAGGGGAAAGTATCCTCACAATGTTGGTATGGGCGCAAAATGACCACAGCAGTCGACGCGCCCTAAAGCCCAAATAACTAACTAACTAACTCACAATGTTGGTTCTATTACCCAATAATATCAACTCTTGTCATTGGACCCCATGGAGTGTGCCCCCAATCCATTGGGGCATGTCACTTTCCTCGATGTATTTCCACCTTCAATAATTTTCGGAAGTCGACACCCGTGCTTGTTGGACTGATCACGAAACAAGATAGAGGGTTGAGATTTGTGGCTAGGGGTAAATACAGAGTTGCTCTGGGTTTCCATTGGTCATTTACCAGTTTATGTTGATGCCTGTCTGACTGAAGAGCCATGACGCGTAGGAATTGAGTATTCCATAATGCATGCGAAGAAACATAAGTTGCAGCCCGGGATTTTTGTGGGGGGGGGGAATGACTGGATGATGCCTGGTAGGAAATGCACTTTTGTGGCCTTGGCACCACTCAAATTTTGATGCAGTGCTATGCCATGAAAATAATTTGTGCTAGCACGAAGAACTAAGCAAAGAGAAAACACATCAGTTTAGGGGAAGATACCTGGGTACTATGGACGCGCCGACCATCACACATTAAACCACATCCATCAGCAACATACCTGCATCGCACGCTGTGTGCTGGAGAACCACGTCACATTCGGAACTCTGAGACAAGCTTCACTCAATTATCGCTAAGCTGAATAACATTTCGGTGAACAAACCTGAAGACAATCAGGCCCCATTTCACAGCCTATTCAGGAGTTGATGTGGGAATAACTCGCGCACACTCCTGCCACCTGTGGACAGAAAGCAGAGACGCAGCTGCAAGTTCTCCCAACCAGGGTTTTCCCTGCTCCCCTAACAGACAACTGGAACTTTTTTGAGGTTATGAATGCTCCCTTTGAAGGCAGCTTTAGAGGTTTGTGATAGTGCGAGGCCCTGTACCCTGTAATTTGTGATCACATTATACCCAAGCGGTTTTGGAGTTTATTTCGTATTTTTGAGGTTATGAACATCAAAAGTAAATGCACTGTAGACATGACATGGCACCTCCACGTCTTTGCACAACTGGTTGAGTCGCTTCACGCGGTCGTTCTTAACGCCTCCGGCTGGGTGGCTATTCGGCAACTGGCCAGCAAGATCGGGACGCAAGCACCAAGTGCCTGTGCCGGATAATGAGTGCGTTAAACTGCGGGTTAAAGTTGTGCTGCAGAATTGGAATTTCCTGATCGTGGGGTGGTTTCAGGGTCAATGCGAGCCAGCGCTTAACGCTTGGCTTGACCGGGTATGTAAAGTCCAACTGCAATTCAAACTTATAATAAAGGCGCCTGTTGTTGCTTTTTTGTCTGTATGCTGAGCGCTTTCTACCTGCGACCCAATTTTAAGCGTATTTTGTCCACGGGCATGTCCAGGATCAAATATTAGGAGTCATGCTCGACTAGTGTATTCATTTTTTTTGTGACTCAAAAACATGATTTGCTTCTACGGTCTATAAATTGGAAAGTGTGTTACTGTTGTTCACCAAGCTTAGCGGCCGGTATTGAAAGGTTGTAGCACTTATGCTCGCCAGGAAGCGTCCGAAGTGGGTAAGAAATCGGGTAGAGGCTTACTGTCGACAAATACAGTGCTTGATATTGAGTAAGTGGAGCTACATGAACGATTATGGGCTATGCGAGGACGTGCAGAGTTACGGAAGTACGCTTTGGTCAAGGGCGGCTCCAGGCAGTTTGGCGGTGGACGCGGCAAGACAATTGCCTTCCTTCTGGATCCTTCAATTGCCCTGTAGTCTTACCGGCAAATTTTGTGGCACATAAGTTTATTTTGCTCAGTATAGGTGTATGCTTGCCAGAGATGGATGCAGAGTGGGGGAGCTGCATCTGGCTTTGCAGGTGTATATATTTGTTCGAATCGAGGTTGTTTACTGTTAAATTAGCATAAGGAGTATAATTGGTAGACGTTTTGGATGTTCGAAGATGTTGTTTTTCCAGAGGCAACTCTAAGTAGGTCGTTCCGTGGGCATGCTTTTACTAAATTGTCCATTCAAGCGCTTTTCATCAGTTATGTCGACAATAGATGTTTTAGAGCGTTGATGCCAGTTTTGGATCCATAAAGAAATGTTTTGCCAAGGGCAGTTCCAGGTACGAATGCAAGGTGTAGCTATATATTTCCTATATATATTTCCTATATAGCTATATATTATATGGAGCATCTGGAAGGTGTTTCGTGTACAATTTGTTCAGAACGGGACCAGGGGAAGGCTTTTGGGAAGAGTTTTATTCCTGGGTTCTTCATTTCCAGAACTTGGCTATCTTTGTTCGCATTTCTTTCGAATTGACAATTACCCCCTGTTGATTGACCCTATCTCCGCCTATTACTAAATGTTATCAATAAAGGGGTCTTCCCGAAAAGCTCCGTATTAGACATGGAAGTATCCATCATGAGACGTGAGATAATGTGGGGATACGGCACCATTATTTGCAACAAATTACCTCCCTTTTTCGATTCGTAGGTTCCACCTTTGCAAAAGTATTGTTTTCGTGCTTAGCGTGCCTCGGGGTCCTTGTATTCGCTCAGGACATTATGTTCGAAATCAGAGGCATCGTTGTTAAAAAGTTTGTGTTTGTGTCGCTTCTTGCCGAGCTGCTGCGCGCCAACGCGAACGGCGAGAGCTGTGATGGCGATCTTTCACACATTCGATCCGCGCGAACTTAGGTTTTGGAAAATCGCGGTGATCCGGGGATGAGGAAGAACACGGAACCCGAGTAAACATCCACCATGGCTTAGCATGAGGAGACAATCCAAGGTAAACTAGCGCGTGCTTTGCTCACTTTATTCAGAAATTGGAACAGGCTGAACATTCACGAAGCGCTTCGATTCATCAGTCGAGAGGCGAGGGGCAGTCACGGGTGGGTCATAATCTCAAATCTCGTACAGCAGACGACGTCGATGCCATTGTTTCGGATATGTGACGTAGGGTTTCTAGATGGTCTACCGCAGTAAGTTTTCAGAGGATTTGCTTTAATTTTTCACCGAGGGTACGATCTAACAATGGAATCTTATGGATACAGACAACATTGAATGACCTCATTATTAGCCAAGTGTCGTGAGCGTGCGGCTTTCGTGGCGACCTTGAAACCTGTTTTTTTTCGGTAGCAACGTAGTAGCACGTGTGTTCTTTGATTATAATGATTTGGTTGCTATGGAAACTAACAACAATACAATTCTGTTTGACAGCATGTGTTGAAGATCGTGGCACATTGTTTTATTATTGATGATAGGTACTCCTAAGGGTTTCCGAGTGTTTTGTGTTTTCCGGTGATCATTGATTGGGTGAATTGGATGATCATTGATTGGGGACATTGAAGCCGGGCAATGCGCCGGACGGAGAAGGCGCCGACTGCGCTAAATAAAGCCCGGTGCGCAACACCACAGTTCACGGGCTGCTGGCCGGGTTCAACAATCGTACCGCTTGGGACATATCCCAATATCGCGGCCCACCGGCCAAACGGCGAGCGGCGCCATCAGCCGTGATCGTGCATAAAGTGCGTTGTGAACCACCCAATAAATAAACATCGGCTGCGAGACGTCCCGCGTGCCGGGAATAACTGAAACGACAGGCTGTCGGCGCCAGCCGTGCTGCCTGCAACCCCGGAGGAGTTGCGGGCACGCAGACGGTGCCTGCTGACGACATCGAGGCGAGGGTGCGGCAGTGCCGGCACTGCGGCGCACTTCTCTGACGCGGCGAGCCCGCCACAGAGGTGCTGCTCCGGCGACAAGGTGGAGCTGGAGACATACGTGAAGTTAGCGACGTGTTCGCATTATGATTCAAGTGCGGTTCCAATTCCCACCAGAAACTGGGTCAAGGTCAATTTCGTCGGGTTTACGAATGCAAGGTCCACTTTACGATGCGGATGGGCCTTCAAGACCAAATGCCTGGGGGCGTCAGAACGCCGAAAATTACATATAGATTCGGCACAAGCCACTTAGCATGTAGAACCTCTTGTTCTATGGTGACAGTGGTTGTTTCGATAGCAGTTCTTATCGAAATAACAGCAGGTTATTTCGATAGAGTTTCAACATCTAGACTACCTCTTATTCCAGAGTGACAGTTATTTTTGCCGCGATAGAAGCTGACTGACCTTCAAAGTCAAGCTCAAGATCAACCATTGCCCTTATTCCAACATTCCCCATCGTTTGACCTTGATCTTGACCTTGAAGGTCAACTGCGATTGAGACCAAAATCACTGTCTCCCTATAACAACAGACAGTCTACATATTTCAACTGGCTTTGGCCTAATGTATACATAGCTTTGGCCCTTCTAGCGTTCTGCGCCGCTTGAACTTGAATTCTAGGTCTCGTTATCTAGGCAAACATCATGTGTCACCGTGGAAGAAGAAATGGCCTACATTTCAGGGCTGGTTTTGGCCGTATCTTCTGGTAATTTAGGCTGTTTTAACGTTGGCCGTCGTTTGAACTTGAGTTTGACCTTGAGTGTCATCTGCTATCGAGGCAAAAACTGCATCCTGGAACAATACATTGCCTAAATTTTGAGACTCCGAAGGAATATATGAGTAGCTTTCTTCGTTATAGCGCTCTCGTCGTTTAATCTGAAGTTTGGCCTTGAATGTTACTTATTATCGACATCATCTATAGAGACAACAACGGCTGTCACCCTTGAACGAGGGACAGTCTAAAGGTTGGATATATGATCAACATGGTCGATGCGCCCTGAAGCCCAATCTAAAGGTTGAAAATGGTTTTAGTCGAATATATGCGTCCAAAGACTAGAAAGCTTGAATAAGAAGATAAATGCAGAGAACGCTGTCGCATTCAATTATGTATACGTACAAGAAAACATGCTCCAAAAATATTTTTGTATATACATGCAGAAGCACACACAAACACACACACCCATATATATATATATATATATATATATATATATATATATATATATACACCGTATATATATACACACACATATATATATATATATATATGCATATACACGCACACATATACATATATATGCTATACACCACAATACATAGTCTTGGAACGCGATCATATATTGAACGTGCATCAATGCAGTATCCCACAAAGGGCATTGGCGCACCTACAGCAACCAGAATTCTGGCTATGAAGCACTATGACTGTGGCGCTTCGATATTTTCCAAGAGACTGCAATGTAAAATAGTCCTCTCGTACTGTTCTTACACAAATCCGCATCCGTTCATTGTCACATTTATAGAGTAAAATAAGAATCGGGAACAAATGTGGTTGAAGCGTGACATCTCGCTTGTATTCTAATCAAACAAAATATCCTGCAGCCTGTCGTTTCAATTTGCCTGAATCAGACCTCGCGGCGAAAAAGATGCTGAGTCCAAATTAACAAATACCACAAAGAGTCGTTCGCCCGCATGACACAAAACAATTCGAGGTGAAAGTCGCGCCCGTGTTTTTCGTCTGAAAATATATAGCTGGCTGTGGGCCCACGAAGACAAAGGCACTCACGAAGCGTGCCTTTTGTCCCTTCTGATGATAGCTCGGAACATAAGCATCGACGGATGTTGGTGCATCAGTCAACGACTTGGCTGCTGATAAGAGTGGTGTTAAGCGAAAGCGTAGTTCTGCTAGATTTGTTTAATGGTATTGTGTGGGTCAGCTCGGGCAGGCGTCGCAGGTTTACGATCCATGGCCATGACGATGACAGTGCACTTGCTGCGTTGTCATCCACAAACCATGGCGGCAATTTTAGTGCTGGTCGTAATGGGCGAGGAAAAAGGGATAGAGATTCGATAGGCGAAGGTAGCTGGGAAGGACGTAATATTAACGATTTTCGATTGAGCAGATGGGGATTTTGCGGTTTGGATCGTGCCAGCCAGTAGTTCAAACGAACCGGTGATTGAAAGTCGGTAGCTTCTCGACCAGTTTGCCAGTGCATCGGGAAACTGCAAACCACTACAGTGGTTGAAATGTGCCGGGAAGTAGCTCCAGCTCTAGATATATATATATATATATATATATATATATATATATATATATATATATATATATTTGGATACATTATCACCACCTATTGCATGTACATATACATTACAGAGCATATTATCGTTAAAGAGGTAACTTTCACTGGAATATGCATAGCATATGTCCACATAGTAGAAAACTAAGAACGTCGATTCCTCGTACGACGCGGGCGACTGCGTCAGCTGTGCGTCTGCGTCACCTTTCGCTCAGAATGGTCGCAGAGAGCTGCAACCCAAAGCGACAGGCAGGAGTTGAACCCCAGGCCTTGCGGTTATGCAGTAGGCGCGCTACCCGCAATATTTCGGCTTCCTTCTTCATCACACTTTTCGCGACAGCAGTTTAGTACATGCTCCGGCACTGACGTGCAGCAAATAGCTGGCCTCGGCGTCCGCCTTCGCCAGTGCCACTATTCCAAGGCTGACACCTCTGACCTGACCCGTGACCTCTTCGAAGGGCGACAGCAACTCAGAGTCCGACAACTCCAAGTCGAGCAACAAGTCGGCCAAGAAATCGACCAGCCGCTTGTCTTCGTCATCCAGCAGGTGAGATCCGCTGCCCTGGGTAGATGTACCCCATGTCTGTATGGGGCAGGACTGTCCCGCGTCTGCCCGGGGCAGGACCGTCCCACGTCTGCCCGGGGCAGGACTGTCTCATGTCTGCCTGGGGCAGGACTGTCCCGTGTCAGTCCGGGATGGGTCTGCCCCGCGTGTGTGCAGGGCAGGTCTGTCAGCCTATGCCCAGAACAGGTCTGCCCCGCATCTGCCCGGAACATGTCTGCCCGGGGCAGGACTGTCCCGTGTCTGCCGCGGATAGATCTGTAATAGCTTTTGTGTACGGCAGATCTATGCTACGGCGGCTAAAAGAAATAGCAGACAGCTGACGAAGTACGGTTGTAGTAGGCTGGAATGTGCACTTCGTTGATTTTTTTTGGCTGAGGTTATGACAGAAAAAAATGATGGAATGATTTTCCTGACATTTTGAACAGGCGATCAATTTGTTGTGTTCCCTCTAAATTTCGAAGTTCTGAGATGTGATCCGACACCGCGAAGGCCATAGTCCTGTACGTGCTCGGGCAGTTCCAGTTTAATGGTAGCCTGTTTTATTGCACCTGCATCAGAACTGACACTTGAGCCGTCTAAGATTATCGTCTGCCACTTGCACAATTGGCGCTATATCACCAATGGGCGCTATATGACCAATGAAGTTGATGCGCCCTAAAGCCCAAATAACGAACTGCCATTTGTACAACAGCTACATATAATTCTTGCCATATTCGGCATGAGCAGATTTTCAATGGCCATTAAATTCACTGAATTATTTGCTTTGGAACATGAGCCGTTCTCATTATAATTAACATTTATACTAAACATGTCTGTTGGTTTGGGTGCGAGAAATACAAGAGATCACTCTAGGGAAAATGCAAAAGGTATACAGCCTTTAGCAGTAGTAGTACAGTTTAGCAGTTTATTTGTCTGCAATTTGCTTGAAAACCATATCCTTTATATACATTTTGATATCTTATGCTATCAAAATGTCAGTGTAACTTCGTATCGATATACGTCATGCTTTATTTGTATACCTGCTTGATGACGTGCTGGTACACTTCTTTTCCAGAGTTGTGTTCCAAAATTGTAATTAAACCTGAATTTCAAGGTGCACTAATTCAGCTTTTGTTCGCAATGACGTGCTGATTATAAGCTAAAATAGCATATTTGAATGTTGGAACTAAGTCTGTGACTTTGCGTCCATGATCGGAGACTGCCAATTGTTTTTGTTCCGTTTTGTGTATTAAGTCAGGGCATTTGAATGAGTTGAATGCTATTTCGAATGAAAATATGCCATACCTCTCACTTTGTGCTATTTAGTGCAGTGCAGCACAGGTGACAACTAGATAGACCATGCCCGGACTACACATATCAAGCTGATAGCCGTAGGAATATAGGACATACATAGGATATAGGACGTATGATTCATTGATTATGTCGGCGCGCCCTTAAACCCAAATAATCAATCAATCCTATGTCCTATATCCTATGTATGTCCTATATTCCTACGGCTATCAGCTTGATATGTGTGGTCCGGGCATGGTCTATCTAGTTGTCACCTGTGCTGCACTGCACTGGTCGGACCTGACCAGCCGTGACCTGCCGTGACCTTCCGTTGCCAGCAGCGGCTCGAGGGACGACAGCGGCAGCAGCAGCGACAGTGACAGTGGCGACGTCTCGCGCGCCAGCAAGGCCGATGTCAGCCGGAAGGCACGTCTGGCGGACATCAAACACGTGCGTACAGCCTGAGGCCCGTCACAGGCGGGTCCTCTCACGTGACCTTCACAGGTCCCATTATAGGCCCCGTCACAGGCGGGTCCTCTCACATGACCTCACGGGTCCTGTCACGAGCAGATGCTGACACAGGTACTATTATAGGCCCCGTCACGGGTGGGTCCTCTCACATGACATTTACAGGTCCCATTATAGGCCCTGTCACAGACGGGTCCTCTCACATGACATGTACAGGTCCCATTATAGGCCCCGTCACAGACGGGTCCTCTCACGTGACATGTGCAGGTCCCATTATGGGCCCTGTCACAGACAGGTCCTCTCACGTGACATGTACAGGTCCCATTATGGGCCCTGTCACAGACGGTCCTCTCAGTGACATGTACAGGTCCCATTATAGGCCGTCACAGACGGGTCCTCTCACGTGACATGTACAGGTCCCATTATGGGCCCTGTCACAGACGGGTCTTCTCACGTGACATGTACAGGTCCCATTATGGGCCCTGTCACAGACAGGTCCTCTCACGTGACATGTACAGGTCCCATTATGGGCCCTGTCACAGACGGGTCCTCTCACGTGACATGTGCAGGTCCCATTATGGGCCCTGTCACAGACGGGTCCTCTCACATGACATGTGCAGGTCCCATTATGGGCCCTGTCACAGACGGGTCCTCTCACATGACATGTACAGGTCCCATTATAGGCCGTCACAGACGGGTCCTCTCACGTGACATGTACAGGTCCCATTATGGGCCCTGTCACAGACAGGTCCTCTCACGTGACATGTACAGGTCCCATTATGGGCCCTGTCACAGACGGGTCCTCTCAGTGACATTTACAGGTCCAATTATGGGCCCTGTCACAGACGGGTCCTCTCAGTGACATGTACAGGTCCCATTATGGGCCCTGTCACAGACGGGTCCTCTCACGTGACATTTACAGGTCCCATTATGGGCCCTGTCACAGACGGGTCCTCTCACATGACATTTACAGGTCCCATTATGGGCCCTGTCACAGACGGGTCCTCTCACATGACATTTACAGGTCCCATTATGGGCCCTGTCACAGACGGGTCCTCTCACATGACATTTACAGGTCCCATTATGGGCCCTGTCACAGACGGGTCCTCTCACGTGACATTTACAGGTCCCATTATGGGCCCCGTCACAGACGGGTCCCTTCGCTGGCGGATGGCGTCACATGCAGACCCCGTTGTTCGTCACCTGCTTGTGTAGTTCGATCCAGTGTGTCCAGTGTCCCTGTATAACCGACACAGTCGATGCACTCCCAAGTGCGGTGTCCAGTGTCCACATTGGAACATCTCAGTGGAGAACGGCTCGTAACTGGGAACATTTGTATCGGTAGCAAATTTGTCCCTTTATTTACATGGCACTGCTATGTCCCATCGGTATCCTAAACATCCAGCATATGTAGCTCGCAGCTGAACTTCGCTTATTTTCGCATATTTCAGGTTTGTGTGCTGTTGGACACTATCCAGAGCAATAACGCGATGCTTGATTTGTATATGGTTGGCTGCTTATGTGGGCTTTGGAACCCTCTAAAGCCCAAACAACCAACCAACCACTTACAACTACTTGATGCCGTTCTTGTTCTGTTTAGTGTCGCATTAAGCTGTACATAGACCATAAATATTAATCTGACGTTTCATCATGGATCGTAACATTGAGGATTTACGGTTAAATGCGAAGTTAGCCACGTCGACACGTCGGAGTGTGAGCAATAACGTCTGGTGTGATGTCCTAGCTGCATGTGTAATCACTTATCAAAAGGGACGTGATTATGGAATCGTGTTCGTGAATATTGAACCGTATATCTTATTCGCATCCGGGGACCCACGCCAGAGTTAGTTCCTCCCCTCCCCCTTATCCGGCACCACCCGAGGTCGAGTCGGCTGGTAGCGGGCGCCGGTCTCGCGGATGCCGTGCCCCCTCCTGTCGGTAGTCAGGGTAACGCTCTGGAGCCGCTGGACAGGCGTATGAGGAGCACCCGGACGTGTACGGCATCCGGCGGTCGGGTCGCGAGCGCAAGGAGCCGGAGCGACTGTCCGTCAAGGAGAAGGCGCTTCCCAGCAGGGCGGCGAACAGGTGAGAGTGTGCGCCTCTGGAGATCTGGACACCAACTGCTGTGCTGTCCGGCACGAGACAAGGAAGCGCACGCCAGCCGGTTCGTGCTCGTGTGAAGGAGCACTTAATTTTCCACTAAGCTGTGTTAAGATTGAATACTGCATGGCCGTGTGTCACGGCGCCTCAAGGGGACACGGCCCCAGAGATATGCTGCCACACGTGCCGATCGGTTATGCCGTGAACGGTTGTCGCAAGTCGGCCGCGTCCACGCTAGTGTGAGGCGCAGCTCCGTGGCAATGTCAGACTCGTGGTGTGTGGTGAGGGATGTGGTGTGTGTGTATGATGTGTGTTATGTGCTTCCACGCCAGTGTGGGGCGCAGTTATGTGGCAATGTCAGATACGTGGTGTGTGATGTGTAATGCGTGTTATGTGATGTGTGCCATGTGTTGTGTGTTATGTGTTATGTGATCTGTGCTATGTGCCATGTGATTTGTAGTATGTGGTGTGTGATGTGTAATGTGTCATATGTTGTGTGTTATGTGTTATGTGATCTGTGCTATGTGCCATGTGATTTGTAGTATGTGGTGTGTGATATGTGATATGTGATACGTGATGTTTGCCGTGTGCTATGTTTGGTCTGTGGTGTGTATGATGTGATGAGTGCTGCGACTTGAGCTGTGTTCGCTGTGCGGGCGTGACACACTGTGTGGTGCGCGAGGTGACGTGTTGGGTGCGGCCGGCAGGACGTCGGCCGTATGGGGAAGCTCAGACTCGGGCTCGGAGTCGGACAGGAGCCGACAGCCCCGGCCGTCGCGGCGGCCGGGCGGCGCGACTCGCCGACAGCCGGCCCCCGCCCGGCGGCGCCGGCAACTGTCCGACAGCTCCGAATCGGAGTCGGACAGCGACGCGGTCAGGTCAGTCGGGTCATGCAGCGGTCACGGCGGTCACGGCGCCAGACACACCCATCGACCGGCGCCGGCACGTGCGGCACGGCTCGACTGCCGCTGTTGGAACTATGAGGACGGTGGCAGATGTTGGGACGGTGGAGGTGCCACCGCCTCAACCATACCGTGGAGCTACGAGGACGCTGGCAGATGGTGGCACGATGGAGGTGGTGGCACCTCCATCATACCGTAGGGTTATGAGGACGGTGGCAGATGGCGGGGCGATGGAGTAGGTGGCACGGGGGCCGCAGTAGCTCAGTTGGTTGGGCGTCGGACTCTTGATCGCAAGATTGTGGGTTCGAATCTCACAATCGACGGCATTTACCGAATCCACCCGCTACCAATCGGCGTGAGAGGTTGGCGACGCTATATGACCTAGCGGTTGAATGCGTCGTAAAAGAACCCAAGGTTGTTGTTATTGGAGGAGGTGGCACCTCCGTGGAGCTATAATGACGGTGGCAGATGGTGGGACAATGGAGGAGGTGCCACCATCTCCATCATACCGTGGAACTACGAGGACGGCGGCAGATGGCGGGACGATGACGGTGCCACCTCCGTGGAGCTATGAGGGTGGTCGAACACGTGGCGGTGGGGCTGACGCCGGATGTAATGAGGCGACATTGTAGCGGTGAGGGGCGGAGCGAGACGGTAAGGCGATGGAGCGACGCGAGTATGTGGGGAGCGAGTATGTTTGGATCCAAATAATGCACTGAAATATCTTCTCTACCTCGCAGTGGGGTCAGCCTCGTTGTTCGGCTGGCTAGATAAATGGCACTCTCTCGGGTTACCACAGCCTCACTCGTCCTTCCATCCATACGCTCCCATTCCAATGCCCATCCCATCTCAACGTCCATGTCCTTCACCTGGCTCTGCAACACAAACTCTCCCCACTAAGAGCAGGTAGGACAACTACCCCTGTCCTGCCCACCAGCTCCGTTTTATCGGGGTAGCCGCGCCCCCTCGGCTTGCCCCCCGGGGTTGACGGAATCCTGGAGGTTGAGGTCCCCCGTCGCACGGTGCTAGTTGTGACGGGGGACCAACACGCCTCTTTGGTCTCGATATCCCGGAGGGGCGGGCGGGCCCGTGGGGCCTCATACGGGTCAAGTGGCTGGTCGCCTCGGGCCGGGGACCTGGGATTGTTCCCAGTGTCTGCCGGCCCGGCCGGCTGGGGTCAAGGGGTGGGCGGTGCTGGATCCCGGTCGGGGTGGTGAGTCTCTCTCTCCCGGCCGGGCGAAGGCGCCGCCTGCCCCGTATAGCTCCTCGGGCGCCTGGCGTCCTCCCGTCCGCGGGACCCAGGCGTCCCCCCAGTAGGGCCCCTACGTGGTAGGGCGCCCGAGGAGTTGAAACCAATACACTTCCATGGATTTTCCTGACACACAATTATACCCTCGCCCTAGTCTTGACTCGGACGATTCGTCGTTCCAGTCTTCCACATCCCAGTCCCGCGCCTCCGTGAGGCCAGTTTTAAATGCTGTCTCGGATTGCCCTTCTATGGATTCTCGTCCCGTCGGGGCGACGCGACCTGACAAGACACCTGAGCGTGAAACCGAAGTAGAGCCCGAGTTCGTCGACCCAACTGTCTTGATCCTGTCGAGTTCAGAGCTCAGACTGTCCGACCTCAGCCCTTTCCAACGGTGTGAGGGCACTGAGCGATTCGGTACAGTGGTACGGTGCGACAAATTGGGTGATGGTGGCATCGAAGCTGAATTTTCGGATCCGGAGGAAGCTAGGCGGGCGTTAAAAGCCACACTCTTTACGTTTACGTACACCATCGATGGTAGACGCGTACAAAGGACATTGTCCCTAAATGTGAAAACTCACCACTCTAAAAACTGCTCCAGAGGTGTCATCACTTGCCATGACCTACAAAGTGTGACATGTGAAGAAATTGTGCGCGGTCTTGCGGCGTTCGGTGTCCTGGAGGCTAGAAGACTGAAAACGAAAAGGGACGGTGTTTCACACGACACAGACAACATTGTACTTATCTTTAGCTCCCAAACACAGCCTACCCATGTGAGAATCGGGCATGCTAGGGTCAGGGTCCGCGTTTATCGACCAATCCCGATGAGATGCTTCGCCTGTCACAGGTACGGACACACCAGCCGCCACTGTCGATCAAAGCCGAGATGTCTGCGATGTGCCTCCTTGGAGCATTCTGTGGACACTTGCACATCGGAAACCTTATGCTGTCCAAACTGCAAGGGCGATCATTCTGCTCGTGACCGAGTCTGCCCGGTTTTTAAACGGGAGCAGAATATCATAAGATTGAAGTGTGACAGGGGCGTGTCATTCCGAGGAGCTCGGGAAATGACCAATGCGGCCACTACACCTCGCTCTTATGCGGCCGTGGTGGCCAGTTCCACCCATGCCCTTCAACCCGAGTCATCCCAGGAGCGAACAGACATGCCACCTACTACACCTGCACCACGGAGCTGTGATCCTCCTGGAAACGATGCTCTGGATAAGATGACAGCACGCCAATTGATAGGCCTGCTAAAGGAATGTGGTCTGGCAATAATCCAGGTAAACTCAGACGATGAAATCCCGGCGGCAGTAACTGGAGTTGCAGCCGACTACGTCTTACCGTCTTGTCCTGCTGTTGTGCAGACAGAAACTTCGTTCAGTTCTCCAAAACAACGTCGTCCTGAGCAGCGCACGATCGCCTGCCAAACTGACGCTACCGCAACTCCGGTGACTGAACCGATCATGGTGGCATCCACTCAAACACCTCTCGCAGAATTCCCTAATTTACCACCCCCATCGACTTTTTTACCTCTCCGATCGACCAGCTCATTACCGTCACTGATAATTCCTGTGCGAAGTGGAGCTCCGGACCTGACAGCGCGAGGTCGAGCAGAAAGATCTACAAGTGTGGCATCAAACATTGGTGGGAAAGGCGCAGTGGGGAAATGTTCCATGGCTGCGAGGCTCGGCATGCGAGAACGCTCACCGTCGGTACCGCGCGCACCACTTGGCCCCTCTGGAGAAATAATGGGTCCACCTCCACCTGTCCCATTCACAGGCCAGCCACTTACACCACCTACCATCCGAAAGCGGATGCCTATTTCACCACCGACCGAAGCGAGTCCCAGGTCCCGTCCCCGCGCTGAGTCGCCCGTGATGAGGTACCCACCTGTAAGCCGAGACGTTTGGGATAGACGACCGTCCTGACCGTAACACCTGTAGCCGCCCCATACCATATCTCTAAACGGCTGACTGCGAAGAAATGTTTTAACTGAGACAGTATGCGGGGAATTACACTTCAGCATGACACTGTTTTGCCGCGATTTTACTTCTGGTTTTTATCAATAAACTTGTTATGGGCGCTATATGACCATTGCAGTCGATGCGCCCTTTAAACCCAAATAACTAACTAACTAAATATCTGCTCTATCTTGAAATCTTCCAGACTATTTGAACCGTCGTCAATTTGTTTTTACTGCAGAACTATATGCCATTTTATAGGCTCTTCGTTGTATTCAATATCATGATGATGACCACGCCCCAAAAATACATCTTATGCTTACTGACTCCCTAAGTAGCCTATTGGAACTGAAAACATATCATCATGGGTTCATGGCATATACATGCTATGGTGACAACTGCGGCATCGATTCATGACCATCGCCGGTGTTGTATTGCTCGTTGCCGGGTGTGACCTGAGGTATGACCTGACCTGAGGACCTGACCGGCAGCCGCGGCACCAGTCGCCGCGCCGGCTCCCGGATCAACTACCGGGAGCAGCAGGACGAGGCCACCGACGAGGATGACATCATGGAGGTGGACGACGCGACGGCAGCCGCCGCCGCCGAGGCCGAGAACGCCGAGACCGTGGAGAAGGTGTTGGCCGACCGCATCGGCAAGGTCGGAGGTCAGTAGACGGGCCGCGCGGCCGAGAACGCCAGTGGAAAAGGTGTTGGCCGACCGCATCGGCAAGGTCGGAGGTATGGCGCGCGGCCGAGAACGCCGAGACCGTGGAGAAGGTGTTGGCCGACCGCATCGGCAAGGTCGGAGGTCAGTAGACGGGCCGCGCGGCCGTATCGGGAATGTCGTAGGTCAGTAGACGGGCCGCGCGACCGTATCGGGAATGTCGTAGGTCAGTAGACTGTGCCGCTCGATCGTATCGAGAAGGTCGGAGGTCAAAAGACGGTGCTGCTCGACGGTATCAGGAATATCTGAGGTGAGTAGGCGGTGCTGCTCGACCATATCGAGAATGTCTGAGGTTAGCAGACTGTGCTGCTCGACCGTATCAGGGAATGTCGGAGGCAGGTAAACGGTGCTGTTCGACCACTTCAGGAATGTCGGAGGCCATTAAACGGTGCTGTTCGATCGCGTCGGCAAGGTCGGAGGTCAGTAGACGGTGCTGCTCGACCGCATCGGGAGAGGTCGGAGGTCAGTAGACTGTGCTGCGCAACCGTATCAGGGAATGTCGAGAGGTCAGTAGACGATGCTGTTCGACCGTATCAGGGAATGAGAGGTCAGTGGACGGTGCTGCTCGACCGTATCAGGAATGTCGGAGCCTCATGACACGCCCCCGCTGTGCGCGATGGCGGCCTGCTGGGGCCGACTGGGGTACTGCAGACTGGTTTCTGTCAGAGTCAGTGAAGCGCTTTGCTTTCCTATGGAATGCTGTGCGTCTGATCCGGTCATCTTTTGCAATTTTATGCAGAACAGTAACGCATACAGAACAATCTGATCGTGCCCGTAACTTGTACTTTCGGTGCCTAAGTTATGCAGACCGTACGTTACCTCTCCTGACTTGGCCTGTAAGCAATAGACCTTGCCGAGTTCATGTGGTGACCTGACCTGATCTCTCAATGGTGGGCCTTGCTAGGTACATGTAGTAAACTCTCCGAACCTGACCTCTCGGTAGTGGATCTGGCTGGGTACATGTGGTAGCCGGACATGACGTGTGGTGACTGGGTTCATGTGGTAGCCCGCCGTGACCCGTGCCGTGTTGTGCGGGATCTTGCTGGGTACATGTGGTAGCCGGACGTAGCGTGCCGTGATATGTAGTGACGGGGCACATGTGGTAGCCCGCCGTGACGGGCCGTGTTGTGTGGGATCTGGCTGGGTACATGTGGTAGCCCGCCGTGACCCCTGCCGTGTTGTGTGGGATCTGGCCGGGTACATGTGGTAGCCCGCCGTAACCCCTGCCTTGTTGTGTGGGATCTGGCCGGGTACATGTGGTAGCCCGCCGTGACCCCTGCCGTGTTGTGTGGGATCTGGCTGGGTACATGTGGTAGCCCGCCGTAACCCCTGCCTTGTTGTGTGGGATCTGGCCGGGTACATGTGGTAGCCCGCCGTGACCCCTGCCGTGTTGTGTGGGATCTGGCTGGGTACATGTGGTAGCCAGCCGTAACCCCTGCCTTGTTGTGTGGGATCTGGCCGGGTACATGTGGTAGCCCGCCGTGACCCGTGCCGTGTTGTGCGGGATCTTGCTGGGTACATGTGGTAGCCGGACGTGGCGTGCCGTGATATGTAGTGACGGAGCACATGTGGTAGCCCGCCGTGACGGGCCGTGTTGTGTGGGATCTGGCTGGGTGCATGTGGTAGCCGGACGTGACGGGCCGTGTTGTGTGGGATCTGGCCGGGTACATGTGGTAGCCCGCCGTGACCCGTGCCGTGTTGTGCGGGATCTTGCTGGGTACATGTGGTAGCCGGACGTGGCGTGCCGTGATATGTAGTGACGGGGTACATGTGGTAGCCCGCCGTGACGGGCCGTGTTGTGTGGGATCTGGCTGGGTGCATGTGGTAGCCGGACGTGACGGGCCGTGTTGTGTGGGATCTGGCCGGGTACATGTGGTAGCCGGACGTGGCGTGCCGTGATATGTAGTGACGGTGCACATGTGGTAGCCCGCCGTGACCCGTGACGTGACGTGCCGTGTTGTGTGGTGACGCGAGCTGGCCGGCGCGCAGCGACCGGCGCCGCCACCACCGTGTACACGGTGAAGGAGAACTGCGACCCGAACGCCGACTTCGACCCGGCCGACCCGGGGCAGAGTCACGAGGTGCAGTACCTGCTCAAGTGGAAGGGCTGGTCCAACCTGCACAACACGTGGGAGTCGGAGGCGACGCTCAAGGCGCAAGGGGTGAGTAGCCGGCGCCGGTGCCCTGCGCGCTCCGTCAGCGGTGCGGAGCGGCTGGCGGGAAGGGGTACACCCGACAGCGGACGTGCACGTCCCGTCTCAGAATCATTACTTATTCAATTTTGTGTTTGGCCTGGTCGTGATGTTCCAGTTCGTTTTCAGAGGCTGGTCGCTTCGTTCTCGAGTGGTGTGATGGATTTTTTTTTACGGAACAGCATGTAAATACTTGCTGAAATGTAATCTGACTTCTATGAAACTTATTCGAATATACACGTGAAAGTTGTGAGGGACATGTGTCGAGCGTGGCGGTCAGTATGTCAGAACTTTGCGAAGATCGTATAATATCCCTGGTTGATCATGTACGCGATACGATATCGCTGGCCACTTCGTGTTGGTTGCTTGGAATAGCATCTGGCGAGGGGTGGATCTTACCCCTGCACGGTGACTGCAATGTGTGACAATGCTGACCGGAAGCAGACCACGGCCATTGGTGTGCCTGATTGCCGCTGAGTGTTGCGCGATTTTGGTCCGTTGTGACTGGGTGTCGCCAAGTGCTAGTAGCGTACAGGGACTAACCCTAGCTGCACTGAATGATGGCCTGGGTCTCCAGCGAGCGGCATGCTTGATCCGTAACTGCCTGCATTGCCGAGAACAACTGAGACATTGGGGATGATCTGACACACGTGTAGAGTGAGACATTGAGGATCTGTGACTGTGCGACGGAGGATCGGAGTGTGAGAGCGAGGCTAACTGTTGTGCTGGTGTGGCTGGCTGGCGTCCGAGTTCTGGGCTGTGGACAGTCTCAGCGCCGGTGTTCTATGCGGCTATCGCTCGTGCTGACTACAATCCGTGGCACCTGTGTCCTGCCATTCGCGAGCTCCGTTTTTACGTCCTCGCTTTGCTTGCTTGGAACACCTCGCGGAGGGTGGAGCTTCGTTTTGCCTTTCGGCCGTGTCTGAGGTGCTGAAGTGTAGATACAATGAATCCGAATGATAACCTGACGCAGCACATGACCACTATGTGCTTCAGTAGTCTGCTCAAGACCAAATTTCACTGCTAACCAAATTTTGCTGAGTAACGTGCGTGTTTCTTTGTGCTGGTGGCTATGGCGAAGGATCTACTATGCTGGAGTCCTGCCTATTTATCTAGCAAATACCAGAGATCATTAGCGGTATGTGTCGAGGCTCCACTCTTTGTGAGTTAGCTGACATTGGTTGGGATTGTTGCCGGGCCCCTGCATCCTGCTGACACCCGCGTTGCACCTGCTCGCCACACGGTGTCGCCGCCACTCACGCTCGCCACCCCTGGTGGTTTGCTGCAGTACTACGGTTTGCAGGTGAAAGGCCTCAAGAAGATCGACAACTATCGGAAAAAGCAGGAGGAGGTGAAGGCGTACTTGGCGTCGTGCGGCCCAGAGGACGCCGAGTACTTCGTGTGCCAGAACCAGCTGCAGGAAGACCTGATCTCCAGCTACCTCGAGGTCGACCGGATCATAGGTGAGCACCGTCGCCTCGGTACCGGAAACGGTTCTCTTCCACACATAGTTTAAGTACAATGTGGATATCGTGTCCATACGCACGCAGTGTTTCAAAGTTCGCCGGGTACCAAGGTGTGGGAGTGGTAGAGCATCGCTGAACAAGGGGTGCAAGAGTGAAAAATTAAGGAAAAGATATGTATGATAGATAAAGGATATAATTGTAGCGATTCGGGATGCTGGCACTGGTCCTGCACTGAATTCATGCATGTCTCTCGCAGCTTTGGGCGATGGTCTCAACACATACGCCAATAGCTCCCAAGCTTTCACCGACCTGTTGCTGTGTATTTAAAATCTAGATACATGTTGCTTTGGATGCCTTAGAGTGCTTTTGGCCACTGTGACGGATTTCGAACTGGTAATCTGCAGAAATCCACACCTTTTTTTTGTGGAGCTACTTTGTTCAGAAAATTGATCATTTTGGGTCAAGCCTCGCCAAAGGTTTGTTACGTGGAAAATAGTTGTCAAAGTAGTCCGTCGTGCCATAAGCATATTTATAAATTCGATCATTTTATCACGTTTAGAACTAAAGATTATTAACTTGCATCACAAGATTAGGATGATCTTTCAAAAATGTCATTCGTGATGGGGGGGGGGGGAGGCGAAGGCAACAGGGCCCCTGGAGTATCCGTAGGCGCCACAACATCCAAGAGGGCCAGGTAGATGGTCATATCATCTGGGGGTACGATGGGCCTTGGAAGACACACTAAGGGCTCCGCAAGGATCCTGAGGCCTCCAGCAGGCTTCCAAAATGGGTGATGGGGTGGCCATTCCATTCCCTGGAGATATGTAGCTCCAAAGAATTCGCTAGTGACACCGCAGGACTCTCGCATCTCGATGGGGTCACAGTCGGACTTTTGAGGAGATCCGAAAGAGTTTAGGTGTGGACTCCCCTCTCATGAAGATATGAGGTCCCAGAGGACCTGCTAATGACAATAAAGCGCATTAAATCCGAGAGAACCACACTTATTTTTTTAGGTGATACATAGTATGCCCAAAAAAATCCCAGGAGCTTCCTACCAGGCCACCGCTCGCTCCTCCTTCAGTGAATCCTGGCTACGCCTTCTGTCCGACTCAGACGAGCAGTCCGATCTCGGTGTGGGCAGTCAGACCCAGGTGGCACGAGCTAAGCCAAGCCACAGAAGTCGTAAAATTGTCACATCTACATCTAATTGCTGGAATTTGTCAGGTGTCATGTTACGTGACACCTGTTAGCCATGAACTCTGCGGCAGCCGAATGCGGGGCACTCTGACATCTCTGTGGCTGGACGCCCGCCCATTTGACGGAGTGCGTCGCCTCTGCGCAGCCGTCGGTGACCCCGTCCCCGGGACCATGCTTCACCACCACACGCGTCATCTGGCCGTTTAATGTGGAGAGATAGCTCACCTTTGCTCTGCACATCTGCACATATTGGACACTTCGGTGCAAATTGAGGTAGTGTCTTGCCGGCATAATATGCATGTATCGAACTGCAATAGCACGGCTTACCTGCATGACTTTGTTTCAAGATTAGGTATGGTGCACTTCACTGGCCATGCTCATCTTGATGTCTCCGGAGCAATGTCTATCAAAACACGTTCAACTCAAGCCTAGGTGATTTTCATCTACACTTTGTTTCATCGTCGTGTTGGGTGTGCAAAATTGGTTTCCCTAGTTGCTACTTTTTCCTCACCGTTGTTTGAAGTTAAGTTTGAGCTTCATGTCAGATGCAAGTAAAACTTCGGATTTTATAAACAAAAAAAGCGAATCAGCACACTATTTAGCTGTGAGTGTACATGTGCGCGAGTGTGCGTGCGCGTGTGCGTGTTTGTTGGTGTAAATATGTGTGCTTTATGCTTTATGCTTTATATATGTGCGTAACTTTATTATTTTTTAACGCAAATTAGACGGTTTTGGGACTAGTGAAAGCAAAGAAGCCACCAAGGAGTAGGTCCTTGGTGTTCCAGGTATGGTGTATACCGGTGACTGCGGGTCCACCGGTACCTGTCCACGTGTCGCCATGTGGCCGACTGACCCGTGCTGCGACAGGCGAATGGCCCAAGCCGGGTCACGAATACCCCGACTACCTGGTCAAGTGGTGCAACCTGCCCTACTCCGAGTGCACGTGGGAGGACGGCACCCTGGTGGCCAGCAAGTTCTCACACCGCATCGACGAGTTCGTGGCGCGCGAGCAGTCGCGCAAAACGCCCACCAAGCTGAACCACGTGCTGCGCCGACGACCCAAGTTTGTCAGCTTCTCGCGCCAGCCGGACTTCTTCGGGGGCCTGGCGGTACGTGCGTAGACGGAGGGAGGGATGGCGAGGCGTGGTGCTGGTGCTGGTGCGTGACTTGGAGGACGTGGTGTGGTGATGTTGCCTGTCCAGGGGCGCGGAGAGTGTGTGGGGTGACGGCAGGCTGGTGCGTGGTTGGAGGGGGACGTGGTGGGGTGATGTTGCCTGTCCAGGGGCGCGGAGAGTGTGTGGGGTGACGGCGGTGCTGGTACGTAGTTGGAGAGGGGGACGTGGTGGGGTGATGTTGCCTGTCCAGGGGCGCGGAGAGTGTGTGGGGTGACGGCAGGCTGGTGCGTGGTTGGAGGGGGACGTGGTGGGGTGATGTTGCCTGTCCATGGGCGCGGAGAGTGTGTGGGGTGACGGCGGTGCTGGTACGTAGTTGGAGAGGGGGACGTGGTGGGGTGATGGTGCATGTCCAGGGGCGCGGAGAGTGTGTGGGGTGACGGCGGTGCTGGTACGTAGTTGGAGAGGGGGACGTGGTGGGGTGATGTTGCCTGTCCATGGGCGCGGAGAGTGTGTGGGGTGACGGCGGTGCTGGTACGTAGTTGGAGAGGGGGGACGTGGTGGGGTGATGTTGCGCAAGTGTGTCGGGCCGAGGGGGCGCGGAGGGGAGGTGTGTCCAGGGGCGCGAGAGTGGACGGCGGTGCTGGTACGTAGTTGGAGAGGGGGACGTGGTGGGGTGATGGTGCATGTCCAGGGGCGCGGAGAGTGTGTGGGGTGACGGCGGTGCTGGTGCGTGGTTGGAGAGGGGGACGTGGTGGGGTGATGGTGCATGTCCAGGGGCGCGGAGAGTGTGTGGGGTGACGGCGGTGCTGGTGCGTGGTTGGAGAGGGGGACGTGGTGGGGTGATGGTGCATGTCCAGGGGCGCGGAGAGTGTGTGGGGTGACGACAGTCCTGGTACGTGGTTGGAGAGGGGGGACGGCGGTGCTGATATGCCGGGGACGGGGACGGGGTGAGGTGTTGGTACATGTCCAGTGGAGCGGGGGTCGTGTGGAGTGGTGGCGGGCTGGTATGTGGTTGGGAAGAGGGGACAGGGTGCGGTGGTTCGCGTCTGGGAGAGGACCCATGCGTGGCCGTAATGCGTGGCTTGGGATAGGGTGTGGCGTGCCATTGTTGCATGGCTGTGGCGGTTAGGTGGCGTGGTGACGCATAGCTGTGTGTAAGAATTTACATCACGGATGCCACCAGGTTAGCTTTTGGGTAAAATACGGGAAATGAAACGTGTGTGAGATATGTGATGAGCTGATGGGAAACCGGGTAACGATGAGGAGTACAGACGTTTCCTGGAGGAGCAGTACCCTTCACCAAGCCTACGACCAGCTGTAATGATACTATAAGTACCAGCTCTGATCAGACTAGAGTATGTACCAGCTCTTTTCAGACTAGAGTCTGTATGAGCTGTAATCAGACAAGAGTGCACCAGCTCTGATCAGACCTGTACCAGCTCTGATCAGACTAGAGTCGGCACCAGCTGTAATCAGACTAGAGTCTGTACCAGTTCTGATCAGACTAGAGTCTGTACCAGTTCTGGTGAGACTAGAGTCGTTGCCAGCTGTAGTCAGACTAGAGACTGTACCAGCTCTGATCAGACTAGGGTCTGTACCAGCTCTAATCAGACTAGAGTCGGTACCAGCTCTAATCAGACTGGGGTCTGTACCAGCTCTGATCAGACTAGAGTCTGTACCATCTCTAATCAGACTAGAGTCGGTACCAGCTCTAATCAGACTAGGGTCTGTACCAGCTCTGATCAGACTAGAGTAGATACTAGCTCTAATCAGACTAGAGTTGACTAGTGAATCCAACGCCGGTGGTAGGGACACCAATAGATGTAGATAACAATTTGTGACAGATGGCGGTTCCCTGTGTGCATCAGGTAACTGAATGGTGCCTCTATTTGTGGTAGATGTCGGTCCCATGTGTGCATCAGGTAACTGAATGGTGCCTCTATTTGTGGTAGATGTCGGTCCCATGTGTGCATCAGGTAACTGAATGATGCCTCTATTTTCTCGGTAGATCAAGGAGGGTCAACATGCACGAAATCCGATCGGGACGGGTTTTGCTTCGATCTGTGATGCACTCGGTGAGGGGGGGGGGGGTGCTTTGTCATGCGCTTCGTGGCAGTGCTGTGCTTTGTCGAATGGTCTATCATTAGGTGTACCAAACTGGTGTGGCACGAGTGCCGCTCATGCAGGTGTGGGCGACCGGTGGTGTGTTTCACCGATGCCATTGTCGTCACGGGCTGTAACAGTCTGTACTAACACTGGCACCAACAGTCTGTTCTATCGGTCGCCAGGGTGACCTTGTGCTGCGCGACTACCAGCTGGACGGCGCACTGCTGGCACTAACAGTCCGTGTTCTATCGGCCGCCAGGGTGGCCTTGTGCTGCGCGACTACCAGCTGGACGGTGCACTGCTGGTACTGACAGTCCGTGTTCTGCCCGCCGCCAGGGTGACCTTGTGCTGCGCGACTACCAGCTGGACGGTGCACTGCTGGTACTAACAGTCCGTGTTCTGCCCGCCGCCAGGGTGACCTTGTGCTGCGCGACTACCAGCTGGACGGCGCACTGCTGGCACTAACAGTCCGTGTTCTATCGGCCGCCAGGGTGACCTTGTGCTGCGCGACTACCAGCTGGACGGTGCACTGCTGGCACTAACAGTCCGTGTTCTGCCCGCCGCCAGGGTGACCTTGTGCTGCGCGACTACCAGCTGGACGGCGCACTGCTGGCACTAACAGTCCGTGTTCTGCCCGCCGCCAGGGTGACCTTGTGCTGCGCGACTACCAGCTGGACGGTGCACTGCTGGTACTAACAGTCCGTGTTCTGCCCGCCGCCAGGGTGACCTTGTGCTGCGCGACTACCAGCTGGACGGTGCACTGCTGGCACTAACAGTCCGTGCTCTATCGGCCGCCAGGGTGACCTTGTGCTGCGCGACTACCAGCTGGACGGTGCACTGCTGGTACTAACAGTCCGTGTTCTGCCCGCCGCCAGGGTGACCTTGTGCTGCGCGACTACCAGCTGGACGGCGTCAACTGGATGGTGCACTCGTGGTGCCGCGGGAATTCAGTCATTCTCGCCGACGAGATGGGGCTCGGCAAGACGATCCAGACCACCTGCTTCATGTACTACCTGTTCCAGCAGCACTCGCTGTTTGGCCCCTACCTGGTGGTGGTGCCGCTGAGCACGCTGCCCGCCTGGCAGCGCGAGATGGCGAAGTGGGCGCCGCAGATGAACGTGGTCACCTACCTGGGCGACGTGACGTCACGAGAGAAGGTCGGTGTCGTCGTCAGGTGGCCGCACCACGTCTCGCATGTCAGGCGGCCATACCGCTCCGCAATCTTATGTGACCAGACCCTCCCCATATCCCAGGTGAGCGTACGCTCCCACTTGTCAGGCGGACACAGCCCTCCCCACATGTCTGGCCGACTCTCACCCCTCCCCACATGTCAGGCGGACTCTCACTCCTCACATGTGAGGGCGCAAGGCAGCGGTGAGGGCAACCGAACGGCGTAAGAAATGAGACCAGCAGGCAAAGCGCCACACTAACCATGGAAGTTCAACCCCACAATAACACACCCTACTTTAGGGGTGTGTTATTAACTGCTACGATTTGAGATGCTCACCTTGCTGATGGCATGACACTGTGGGAGTGGCAGAGGCGCGAAACATCACGATTAGGGAAGGCACAAAAAACGCAACCAACCAACAACTTCACGTTAGCATTTCGTATGGCGTATCTTCCTGGGTTCATGTTCGACGGCTATGCACGCGGCAAGGCTCGCGCATTTGTTCCCAACCCGATGAGGTGTTTCTCGGTGTTCTCGTGTTGAACCCATCGCAGCATTGCCGTGACCGCGAGACCTGCGAGAGATGTGGATCGGTGGTGGGCGCTAAATGACCTCCTAGTCGGCGCGCCCTTAAGCCCAAATAACTAACGATGTGGATCAGTGGAGCATGCAGGACATGAATGTGAAGCTGGTGTGCAAAATGTGCCAACTGCTGTCCGGACAAAAAAACACGCTGCGTATGACCGTTCTCACCCCGTTTTCTTAAAGGAGATGGTTACGATGAAATGTTCCAAAAGATTATATTTGTGGACGCGCGTGAGTTCCATAAGGGGGCTCATCCGAAGATATCGTACGCAACAATAGCAACACTTGATTTTACAATGACACAACAGACTGAGAAGCAATCAGATACACGGGAACAGTGACATGTGTCTGCTCCTGTGTGGCAACAGAACTCCAAAACTCCTGTGAACAGTCCGCTCCTGTGTGGCAACAGAACTCCAAAACTCCTGTGAACAGTCCGCTCCTGTGTGGCAACAGTGGCCGCTGTGTATGGTGCGAGTACGTGACTGTCGCCTTCGCCTCAGATTCGGCAGTACGAGTGGTGTTTCCCGGGCAACAAGCGGCTCAAGTTCAACGTGCTGCTTACGTCGTACGAAATTATGCTGAAAGGTGGGTGTGACTGCTTAATATCCGAACGCCAACCGACCGCGTCTGCTCACCCCGTGGTGATCATGTTCAGGTGTCACGTGATCACCCGTTCACATCTTCACACGTTCGGCGTGAGGGTGAGAGCATCACCGTGTTGGCTCCAGCCTGTGTTCGTTCGCGTGCAAAGGAGTAGGGACTTGCCGAATGTTCGGGAGGGGGGTGAGAAGGAGCCATTTTGAAGACGATTCTTCCCATGGAAACGTCAATGTTAAACTCGTCCAAAGTTGGGGGAGGGGCTGCTGCCCCCTCTGCTCCGCACGGGTTCCTGCGCCCATATATGCGTATATATGCGCCTTAATATAGGTTCCTGCGCGTTCGTGTATACAACATGACATGCAGCCGGGTGACCAGACATTGATGCAATATGCCCACACTCGGGGGGGCATAGTAGAAGGTGGCATGTAACTGGAAACGATTCGCACCCAAAGTAAGACAGTATGTTTTGTATTAAAAATATTTATTAACCTATATTAAGTATCTTGGAGATCCAGGTCAATTCGATGCAGCTACATAGGCTGTTACGAATAATTTGTTGGCGAGCATTTGACCTCTCCGTTTACGCCTGACGCCCGGACGCCAAGCCGACAGTGAATTTGACCACGCTGCGACCGCACGACCCACAGACAAGTCGAGGACGAGTAGTCTAGGGGTAAGTTGCCCGTCTCACAATCGAGAGATTGTGGGTTCCAGTCTCACCTGTCGCTACCCTTCGCCCGCAACCAATCGGCGTGAGAGATTGGCGACGCTGCATGACTCAACGGTCGGTGTGTCGTAAGGCCAATAACCACCACCACCCACAGACAAGTCGTTCCTGGGCGCCATTAGCTGGGCGGCGCTGCTGGTGGACGAGGCGCACCGGCTCAAAAACGAGGAGTCGCTGCTCTACAAGATGCTGATCGAGTTCAACACCAACTTCCGCCTGCTCATCACGGGCACTCCGCTGCAGAACAGTCTGAAGGAGCTGTGGAGTCTGCTGCACTTCATCATGCCCGTCAGGTGCGAACTGGGCCGCAGGCGATCGCGAGATGCATGGTGCCGGTGGTTACTAGTCGTGGGGTGTGTGCCAGAGAGGGTCAGGGTGGGTGGTGGTGATGTAGGTTGGAGAGGTACAGATCGGAAGGAGCGGTGTGGGTCAGAGTTGGTGATGGAGTTGTAGGTCGGAGGTGTGTAGGTCAGAAGGAGCGGTGTTGATCAGGGTAGGTGATGGAGGTGTAGGTCAGAAGGAGCTGTGTAGATCAGGGTAGGTGATGGAGGTGTAGGCTGGAGGTGTGTAGGTCAGAAGGAGCGGTGTAGATCAGGGTAGGTGATGGAGGTGTAGGCCGGAGGTGTGTAGGTCAGAAGGAGCGGTGTAGATCAGGGTAGGTGATGGAGGTGTAGGCCGGAGGGGTGTAGGTCAGAAGGAGCTGTGTAGATCAGGGTAGGTGATGGAGGTGTAGGCCGGAGGTGTGTAGGTCAGAAGGAGCGGTGTAGATCAGGGTAGGTGATGGAGGTGTAGGTCGGAGGGGTGTAGGTCAGAAGGAGTGGTGTAGATCAGAGCAGGTTCTGGTCATAGTGATTTGCCGATGAGGAAGGCAGGGGTGTGGGTCAGAAAAAGTGATAGGTAAGTTTGCGCTTTAAGGTGTGTTGTGAATTCTTGGAATCTATCGTTCCAATGCTATGTTTATGAACGTGACTATGACGATGGGATCGCTCAATGCCTGTGCAATCAATTTTCTCTTCTCACAATTTTCGAACTGAAAGAAAAACCTAATCCAACCTAGCCTAACATAGCGTAGCCTGCTTTGAAGAAAAACAATGTCCAAAATATGATTAAAAATTAGAAAAAAAAACACTAAAAAGAAAACCTAGCCTAACCAAACCTTGTTTGCTTTATATACTTCACAAAAAAATGGGGCCGAATTCTTGCTGGGGTGCTTTAATGAAGCAGAGTCCTATTGCCAGCGCAACTTGTTGCATGAACCCTGGCCCAAACACCTGATCTATAAATTCCAGTCTAACTGCAGGATTTTGACCCAAAGTTTAATGTGCCATTAATGTACCGACACAGCTTCCCCGGTAGCTCGTCCCCAGCCTTATCGTGCCAGTTGCCAACTGATTCTCCCAGCCGGGGGCTAAATGCGAGCCTTGGAGCGACTTTAACCCTGTCTTGCCAGGACAGGGGAGACCAGTGCAGGTCAGCTCTCTAACCAACTACGCTATCAGGGCGACTTATTATGTGTGTAAAGCTTGTCTTGTGAACCCCTTGCTGCACAAGCGATGTAGGTCAGAGTGGGCGGTGGCGGGAATGGTGTAAGTCAGAAGGAGCGGTGTTGGTCAGGGTGGGTTATGGTCATAGTGGTGTGCCAATCGGAGAGGCAGGGGATCACTATTCATAACTAAATTGACCAGAGTGCGAATTTGATCTCGACATTGTTGTTTGCACTGCACTTACGATGGAAGTCCGGCTGTGGCTGTGGCTGTGGCTGTGGCTGTGGCTGTGGCTGTGACTGTGGCTGTGGCTGTTGACTGGCTGTGGCTGTGGCGTGGACACGGTCGCAGCTCCGGCCCTGGGTTATTAGGGTTTTTGGGTGCGTCAGCTCTGGCCCCGCATTCACCAATATTTTGACCATTGTTGTGGCGGCATGAAATGCATGGCAGCACGCTCAGCGGACTGTGTCTAGCTATTCCAGCCGAGCTCTTCCGATGGCAGACTTTATTCCTAACCGTCACAGATCCGTCCGATCCGCCATATCCGTCACAGATCCGTCAGATCTGACGCCGGTCCTGTCACAGATCGGCCCGATCTGTCAGATCCATCAGATCCTTCAGATCCGTCGCCGGTCAGGTCTCGGATCTCCCACTGACTGCCCGCTGCCGCTGCGGCAGGTTTGACCGCTGGGACAACTTTGAAGGGGACATGGACCAGGGCAGCAAGGCGTACACCCGTCTGCACAAGTTGCTGGAGCCCTTCCTGCTGCGCAGGGTGAAGAAGGACGTGGAGAAGTCGCTTCCGGCCAAGGTAGCCCCGACGCTCGTCCTCTGACGCCACCGCCCAGCTTGTTGCCGCTGGCGTCTCGCGAGATGGCGCCGTGTCAGATCATCTAAACAACACTGGCTTCCGATACATTGTGTGTCTCGACCTCAGGCCATCACCTTTGTCTCTGCAGGCGGTCGCTTTGTGGCGCTCGGGTATTTTTGGGACATACAAGTATTATGTGGAATATTATGGATTGTGACTTGTATGTTTGTGCCCGAAGTGGCACTTCTGTATAGTGCCCCCCCCCATCTGCGCCCTAAAGCCCTAATAACTAACTAACTGTGTAGTGACACGCCATATCCCCAGGAGAGGCTCTCGTATAGTAGCAGGTTATGACCCCATGCACAGCTCTACAATGTATAGTACAAGTGCAGCTCTACAAATGTAGTGAGCTCGTGCCATGACTGAGATGAATTTTCCGTGTAGTGATGCGTCGTGGCCCCAGGAAAGGTTCCTCTGTGGTGACCCCAGGAGAGGCTCCCATATAGTAGCAGGTTATGACCCCATGGACAGTTCTACAGTGCATGGTACAGTGAGCTCGTGTCGTGACCCCAGGTGGAGCTTCTGTGTAGTGACCCGTCATAGCCGCAGGAGAGGCTCCCGTATAGTAGCAGGTTATGACCCCATGAGCAACTCCACAGTTAGCTGTACAGTGAAGTCGTGTCGTGACCTAGGTGTCGTGACGTGTCGTGTCGTAACCCATGTCGTGACCCCCAGGTGGAGCAGATTCTGCGCGTGGGTATGACGTCGGTGCAGCGCCAGTTCTACAAGTGGATCCTGACGCGCAACTACACCATGCTGAAGCGCGGCGTGAAGGCCGCCGCGCCCAGTCTCATCAACGTCATCATGGAGCTGAAGAAGTGCTGCAACCATGCGCAACTCACCAAGCCGCACGACCCCGACCCCTCGGTGTCCAACACAGAGATCCTCCAGGTAGGGCCCGGACCCCTCGGCGTCCAACACAGGGGTCCTTCAGGTAGGGCCCGGACCCGTCACGTCCAACATGAGGGCCCTCCGCCCCGTCTAACATGACGGCATCCTCGAGTGAGAGAGGGGTCCAACAAAATGAGGGTCGCCACCTCCTCTTCGCCCGCGACCAATCGTCGTAACATTGGGACGGCATCTAAAAAAACCAAAACCAACCAACCAACCTCTGAGTTGAGCCACATCTCACACGCAAACCCTTCAGATAAGCTAACTATCCAACCCCTCACATGGGATGTGGATACCCTCCAAGCACATGTAGAACTTTGTATGTAGTTGGATATGCACGTGCATTAACCAACTGGCGGACGGACAGACGGAGGGAGCAGGAGAAGCAGAGAGGATTGCACCCTACATCCACTTTTCCTTTCGTCGGCGAGTCCAGAAGCTTTGTTTTTAAATCGTTTGAGAACCAGACATCTAATATTATATCTATAAAACTTGGATTTCCTGGATCCACGAGTGATTCTGCTGGCCTGTGCCGTGCCCAGAGGGTTGAGTGTAAAATAGCTCTGCTTCAACCTTCAGATTTTCGAATTTCTTTTTGAAGTTGGATTCTGGTTTCAACGTGATTATTCTACTCATGACTAGGGGTGTCATGGACATAACGTTGTTTACCTTCTGTTACTCACAACCAAGGGTATCATAGACAGAATGTCTGTTTATCTTCTACTCATGACCAAAATATCATGGACAAAATATCATCATCATGCCCGTTTTCCTTTTCCGAAACCTCGAATCAATTTCATGACCGAAATAGATCTTGACAAGTCCTGATACAAGGATGTTTAGGTGAATGCCGCACATTGCATTCTGAATGTGGCCACACTGTCTGCCCGTGACCGCCGTTAGCGCGTTCAGTGAGCCCTGGGGCGTTCTGGGGCCGTGGTCACCAGTGGACCGATACGGCAGACGACACTGGGGCCGTGGTAACCAGTGGACCGATACAGCAGACGCTGGAGCCGTGGTCAC